>JBCEWB010276498.1:0-41968 GCA_039654565.1 Peronia peronii
TGCATGTGAGAACACATACAATGTTATTGTTTTTATTTTCAAAATTTTACATGGACCACTTAAATGATAAAAAAAAATATTGCACCTGAACAAATAGAATTTGAGTGTTTTTTTTTTTTTTTTTAAAGTTAGGTTTAATGCAGCTGAATAAGTGTTGCCTTATATATTTTGAATTGGCTTTGGTTTTTCACATCAAGTTGTTGCTTATGATGTAGATTAGTTCTGTAATTTCGGAATGCTATGTGGTAAACTGATGTTGGCGAGCATCCATATAATTTATACCTTTTTTTTTTAAACAACCAGATGCTAATCTGTTATTTCCATATTGTGTGTAAAAATATCAGTGTTTTCTCTGCTTTATGTCAGTATATATGTCATCCCAATTTTTGCAAATTATTTGCTCTTTCATCACTTTGTGAAAATTGGGATGATGTAATGGTACACCAACATCTCATCCAAATATTGCACTGAAGTGATATATAGAATGCATCAAACAATTCTTATCAAACTATTAAAGAAGTGTTTTTTTTAACGTCTGTCGTTGTCATCATTTACTTTAGCAAGATTCAGAGATGAATATAATTTAGAACCCAGTGATCTAAAAACAAAAAAGTATGCACGTACACTATTGTTGTACCTCTTGGAAGGAGGGTCTTGCAAAGAAAAAAAATGTAATTGAGGATTTTTAGTAATAGATAGTGCTCACACAGACATTTACATTCAAATAAACACTTTGTAGTTTGTGTTCACACTCTGATTTGGTTAGGATACCTGCATGTTTGTCATGTAGGTCTTTCATATGTTTGGCAATTTCTGATTGTTATACATGTACATGTATATACAAGAGGGCGGTCTGTGTTTTTCTGTCTGTATCTCAATACATGTAATTCATTTCTGTTCATAATAGCAATATTCTGGAGGATTGTATCAATCATATTTGGTCTATAGCCAGTTTTGTTTTGAATTCTTGGCTTCTTTTGGAGAAGAGACCATTGTCAGAGCATACTCTTCGGAGACAAAGAAAACTGCTATGAACTATGGACCTTAAAATGTGCCTAGGAACATTTTGAACAGGAACAGTCTGAGGAGGAATGTGAGTAGTTGTGAGCGTCAGAGGGATTTTTGTATTGACCGGTACAAATTTCATTGCCATTCATTTTAAGCAGGACATCCAAAAAGGGAGTCCATTCTTTTCCAAATGAAGTAGTAAACTTAATTGTGTGGTGAATTGCATTGAGATGGTTTTCAAATTGCTTAAATGTTTTCCTTGTTGTCTGGATATAACAATAGGATGTCATCTAGATATCCGACAGTCCACAGCGGTTGAATTATATTCCTGTTCATTACACTTATTCTCTTCCACAATGACTGCATGAATAAATTTTATATAGCAGTTTGAGTACCCATAGCTGTACCCTGGATCTGTAGAAAATGATGGTCTAAAAATTCAAAATTATTAAGAATTAACACTACAAATTTCTGATATTTGATTTCAGTAATGCAGTCGAGTCCACGCAAACCGAACTCTCATAGCACGAATTTCTGATAAATGGAATAAAAACGAAACAATAGATTTTTTTTTTCCTCTTTGCACCTATTAAATGGTTCTTGCATAACTCAAAGCCATTGCCGTGTGTTTCCTTTAAATCGAACTGGTCAGTGCCGCCCGCAAAGGTAAAAATCAGCTATTGTCATCTCCATGTGGTTTCCACCAACGCCGATGCCAGTGGTTTGAAAGCAAAGGAGACAGTGCTGCGGATGGGGCAAAGGGGTTAGACAATGTATTGTGCCTCGCGCGCAGCGTAAGTAGGCCATGTGTTCACGGGGGAAGTGGGGGTGGGGATAAACAGTGTATCAGGGCCAGCGCTGTCGACAATTGATCGATAATCAAGCATCCTAGCAGAAGCTATAGAACAAGTATGCACGTAAAAGTACAAGTACACGAATTAGATCTACATGTATTACGAAGTATGTAGGTTACGCTATAATAGAGCGTTGAACCAGTGTTATGATGTTGGTTCTCGTACCGGGACACAATAGGCCAGATTCTACATCGTGCTAGTTTGTTTGTTTGTTTGTTTTTTTGCTTACGGTTGACTCACTTATATCCTCACAGACTATGTGATGGCTTCCTTTAGCTGTTTTCGGAGTTAAAACTATTTCAGGGGTAAAACTTACTCAGCTGCCCTTTTAGGACTAAAGCATTAACAGTCCATTTCAGGCTAAAACCTACTCATCAACAGTTCTTTTCACGGCTCTAACTTTTCCTTACAAATTACATTACTGTTGCTTTCAACACAGTCATTATTTGGGTTAGCAATCCAATCATACGAGAGGGCTTGAATTTAAGATAAACACAAAGTGTTTTCATGGGACACAATCTCTGGTAGGCACAGGGAGTCAAAATATGTGTTGTATAAAATTTATTGGGTTATGCCCTTAGGCCCTTATCTCTAGGCCTAAAAAAAATAAAAAGGAACTCCAGCAGAGCTTCCTCCTCTAACTCTAAGCTAGTAGTAGTAGTATTTTGCCTTCAGTGAACAATCTTTACTTTTTAAGAAGTTTCAACCATGTATCCAGATTGAAAACGTACTTTTTCTCAGACATTCTGATCACGAAGTTCAGTAAAAGGTTGACTAGATCTAGTCATGGCGATTGCAGAATGTAGGAGTAGGAATGAACATGATCTAAAGATGTGACTGAAATCGGACGCAATGCCCGCCTGCACTGTCTTTGTGTGTGTGAACAACTTGGGCAAAGAGAACCGTGTATGGGTAGGCATATCCACGCCACGTGAGGCAAACGAAGAGGGCCAAGCGTGGAACTGTGTGCCACTTGGACCCGGAGTACTGTAGTGCTGTGATCCGAGAAAAATGCCATTTTCAAAGCCAAAAAATGCCCAAAAAAAGTGCAACTCATGAATTATAACAGATTTTTATAACGTTTTCAGATAAGAATCTGCACAGCCCATTAGCAAGCATATACATGTATTAACATAGGTCTAATAACAGGTAATAAGATTAGTAATTAACCTAAACACTTTACAGAAAAGGAGGTACATGTATTAGTTGTCAGACATAGGCTCTGAAAATGGTATTTAACATTCACATGACATTGATTCAAATTATGTTCTGCTGGATCATCAAGTGAGCATTCCAAATTGACCATATATTTAGCAATATCTTTATGTGCAGCAAGAACAGATTTTCTTTCGTGATTTAACACCAAATTGCAAGGAATGCAAAATAGGTGATTTGCCTCCCGATACGTGTGTCCACTCCTTATACTCAGCATCTTGCTGATGTGGCGTGACCTTCAGTCCACTTTTGGAAGTTTTGTCTTGGTGTGTTGATGAATTGGTTCATTTCTCTTCAATTAAGCTATGGACCAAAGAAAGAGCAAATCACAAAATGGTCCTCTTCGTTGCAACCAATTTTTCATTCCTCGATACAAACTGATTTTTACTTGGATGGGTAGCCATTGCATCAGCCCAGTAGGCTTTTTTGGGGTCATATCTTCATACTGGCTATATCAAGCAGGCCTGGAGTTGAATTTCGTTGCTGGAAGCCCTCCTCTCTTTAGTGCTTTCCCTTTACCCCTTCTTCTATATATAGTCCCTCTCCATAGCAGTACGTCTAAATTCAGATGTAAATTATGTAGATCTAGATCTATATCCGTTGAGGACACGAAGCCAGGCTTGATCATCGTCACTGCTTGATCTTGATGTCTCAGAATCCAGTTCTAGCTCACCCACATTCATGTACTGTATTCTGACCCAGAATCATCATATTCGTCACCTTCAGAGTCTCCTCATCTGGCAAAAATAATCGTACTTGTACATGTGTTTAGATTTTAAAAAAAAAAAGGGGGGGGGGGCGGGGGATACACAACGTGTTTCTCAGACATTCTGGTGAATTTTTTGTAGATCTACGTCTGATAGACATTTGTTTATGTTCCGACTTTTTTAAGTGCTGTAGGCTATTTCGAGGTCGACTGTAGTCACAACAGTAAAGAAACCATTCGAGTTATTGTGATTTTGTTTTCGTGCCAGGAAAGAAAAGTCTGCCAAATTAAAAAAATCACAAAATCAACAGAATTTCTATTCACTTCCATTATTAAAATGTACAAAAATGCAAAAAAAATGGTCCAAAATGGCAAAAAATGTCAAAACGGCGAAAAGTGCGGCAAGTAGGTAAAAATGCGGCTGCATTTTTCTCAGATCACAGGTAGTGTGTGTATATCAAGGCTGCATTTTTCTCGGATCACAGGTAGTGTGTGTGTATCAAGGATGTCACTAGTGTCTGGAGAGTGTTCGCGGGCCAGCCATTGCACGCAAGAAGGGCGAGGAGAGCTGAGTATGGAACTACTGTTTGCGTGTGTTTCAGTTTGTGTATCCCCGCCAACGTGGGCAGGTGAAGAAAGCCAAGCATCTTCTCATACAGCGAAAGGCCCACAGGCTATAATGTGTTGTATTAAGGTGTCTCTTGATCTCTCCATCTGACTTTTTTTTGTCCTCACAATTTACGGCTGTCAGTCAGCCAGCCTAGGTCATTAGTCTGGAGTTGACTTTAAGCGAATTCACCTCTGAAGATGTTGACATTATCAGAAAGAAGACTAATGAAATATAAAGGAAAAAAATCGGACTGCCAGAATAGGTTGACTTTAACTGAGAGTTAACTTCAAGTGAGCTGACTTCTCGCGGGTTCCACTGTAGGCTATACATACACTGAATGGACTGATCATAATGTTATGACTACTAGTATTATTACTTTAACACTTCATGGGATGCAAACATCTGAGAATGAACAAAATGAGCAAACTCACAACAGCAATCACAATACATGTCATTCTGTAAATGAAGGCACAGAATGATCAGGTTTGATGTAGCTGTTACTGACAATTCTTTATTAAACAATGCGACTGTTTCATGAATAACTACAGATTAAAAATAAGACGTTCTTGCATAAATACATGTGTACCCAACAGATTGCTTGTAAGACAAGATTCATGCTCTAGAAATAGAAGTACAGTATCATTGCCACATCATTCTCACTCTATTTTCACTCTATTCATGGACAACATATACATAATTACAAATTTATATGTAAATTATATACCTTTATGCATGTGACAAAATCAATGATTCAATTCAGTAACAACAGAAAGTGAAGAAAATAAAGATCAAATATTTTATTCAGACACTCTTTCAAGATGATGCCATCCGACATCATGATTAACTTTTAAAAAAAAAATTCTGTGGACACTATCTCTAGCCTCAGCTGACTAGTTGCAAACATGAGAAAGAACTTGTCACAGTGTCACCCCATTTTGGTTCATACAAAGTTTACTACACTAACACCACTGTCAGTGGCCACAGCTTGGATCTGCGGCTGCCTAGAGATGCAGAAACAGACAAATACATGTATATGGTAGAGAAAGACAGAAACATCGGATCACATTCAAAGATCCATCTTATGTGTTCACTTGCAAGGTCAATGAACCTCTATGCCTGTGAAACCTGGACACAATGCACAAATTACAAAGACGCCAGAAAAATTATTGACACCAACTATAGAGACTATATAACAAACGAGGGAATCTGCAACAGGATCCAGGTAGCTATAGGACATCACACAAATCCTTCATGTGGGTTAAGTACATTTACTAGCATAATAGCTTGACTACTATTATTTCATCTGCTTTGTTCACTGTGTTGCATGGTGGGGGGGGGGGGGGAATGAGTGGCGGGCAATGAGATCAGCCAAGTGACTTGGGGGGAAGAGAGAGGGGGTGGCTCATCCGTAATTCATAACATGATAGACAAAACAGGCCAAGGTTTTGTTGATCTCTGTAGCTCAACTGATGTGCGGATTATTTTGGTACAATTTTTTTAGCACGTATTTTCTCAGTATGTGACATTATAATCTAATTTAACTTTCACGCATTACAGATTTATTTTCTTACCTCCTTGCTACTGCTAGTCGAGATGTAGGCTAGATCTAGATCTAGATTACACACACACTCGTTCCATTGCATCCATGTATAGTCTTGCCTTTTTTTTTTAAGAAAAACAATGTCGCTACTCTTACGACAACTGATTTACCCTACTTAAATGCAGCCAAAATGCAGAGCACAAAACTCTCTCTTTCTTTTGTTCTCTCTCTCTCCATGTGCCTGCATAAAGTTCTGCCCTGACTTCATGGCGAAAATAAGTTAAGACAATGCTTTCTTTTCAACTTCAAAATCTTGTTTACAGAACCTTTAAAAGCATGTCTGTTATTAATTTAAGGACTAACCTAACAATACAATATGACAGCAACACAAAAATAACTCCCTATGCAAATTTAAAGATTTTTGTTGGAATCAGGGAGGTTGCTGCCAATCTGGTGCCAAAACTTTTGCCGCACTGCGCTATCCTGAAATCCACCACTCATGACGTGTTGGCACACCAAGCATGTTGCTTGACCCAATTTGTGTTGGTCGTGGAAAAGGGTGTGTTCTATTATTGACTGGCACTAGTTGCGGCGGACTGGGTTGTGGCACAAGAGTGTATGTGCCCAGGCTTTTATTACGTAACATTTCCTTTACCTTTTGAGGAAGAATCTGAGCTGGAGCTATGCTTATCATGACGACAATGTCAACAGAATGAGGACCAATAAAACCTTAGTTTGTGCAAATTGATGAGAAATATCACTGTGTAGCGATGAGCCAGAATGAATGAAGAAATATGCATGTCACACTGAGACCCTGACTTTACCTATCATATAAATACGAGTTACCCATGATCAAAATCTCTTCTATGCAAAAAGTGAAACATTTTGAAAATGCACAGTAAGACAAGGTGAGAAAATTAAATTACATCTCGTGTATACTATAAATCTACAACAAAACCCCCAAAAGGCCTATGGATTCAAAAACTGCTGAATGTGTCCATCTGAAATTTGGCACACAAAATTGTTGCATAAAGACCAACTTTGAGTCGTAGGGCAGTATCGGTTTGACCTATATTTAAAAAATCTCCCATGAAGGTCATGGGTTCTCCACTAGTATTTCATATTCATAAAACAGTTTTCAAATGATATTTCTGTGACATTGCAATAATATTTACTACTTTACCCGATGCAATTGTCTGCCCCTAATTCAGCCAGGTATATGGCCATAAATACTCAGCCCTAACAAGATTATTATCGGGTACCTGGTGCTGACACTATAAGAAATTGCAAAACATGAAAAAACCAAAGAGCCAGAATTTGCCTTGAATTCATTGCCATGGTCTCATAGAACATTTCCAATTCATGAATATTTCTATCATCATTTGAATATGTTCTTTTTGAATGCAATTTCCATTTCTTCACATCATTTTCCCTTAGCTGTTTGTCTTCCTCTGTTTTCTTTCCCTTTTCCATTATCAACCTGCTCTTTCTTTGCTTTCTTCTGCTGCTTGTTCTTGCCTGCATGTTTCATGCTTGTATCAATTTCTCTTTGCCCAGTGCCACAACTAGCAGCATAGTGTAAATTCCCTGATCTTAGTGCTGCCGCCCTCCCTGTGCTGCTAAACTAAGACAGATTGTCATAAGTCAAGCAGAGATATGCTAATCTTACATGGATTTATAACTTTAGGCATATTTTCAAATGAATCGTTTGAGCAAAGGATGATGTCAAGAAACCTATAACAGAATTGTCAAGTCAAGCAGAGATATGTTAACCTTGCATGGATTTACATCTTTAGGCATACTTTTAAATGAACCCATTGAGCAAAGGATGGTGTCAAGAGACCTTATCTGAAATCTAGCAGTAGAAGTTCTGAAGAACTGGATTCTTAATAAATTTTACATATTGTGCTCAGATCTGCAGTTTCAAAATAAGAACGGATCAGAGGTTTTGAATGGAAAATGAATATATGACTTCAGAAAAGCAAAGTGATAAGCCAGACAGATTGTCTGTTATGAATTTTAGCTGTGGTGGGAAGATGGCTGTGGTGACTGCCTCTTACTCTAATACTGAAAAACAGCTGGAAATATGGTGGATCAAGCAGAATAGCTGATGGGGAAAACTAAAAATAACACAGGCATCAACTATGGCTGATATTATAAAGCAAATTTCTGGATTGAGAGAGAATTGATGAAAAGTAATCTCTTTGTGTTCCAGTTCTGGACAAAAGGTGGCAAAATAAAAATGCAAAGAATGTCAAGGCTTATAAAAACATACAAGTTAATTTTTAACAGTGTTAACTTTTTAATAAAGCACATAATCAATGACATTTTATTCTGTCTCACTGAAATCTCCTACCTCAGTCATCACCTACATTTATATTGAGAATTGACAATTTATTCTTTTTCACCCGTTTGATTGGCATCTTCTCTTCAAATTTTCTTTTTCTGGTCTCTTTCTTCTTCAAATTGTGACGAATCTTTCTCTTGGCAGCGAGCTCTGGATTGATGATAGTCTGAGAAAAAAAAAAAGAATTTAGTTGGCTAAGTTCATACATGTATATCACAAATATAACTTGTATACATAGAAATTAAACACTAAATGCTATATGATGCCATGTACAGTTGAGCATGAATTATTTGAAAATGGTCTTGGAATGAAAAAGACATGCATATTCCAGATTCTGTTGCTCAAATGATACCTGGACTGCCAAGATAGAGAGAAAATCAAGGAAAACTGGAGACGCTTAATATCAAGCAGAGTAAAATTATGCAGGATGACCAGCCAGATGGGACTCGGTGAGTGTGAGGGTTGGCACTCACTTTGACAACATCTCCATGTATGTCTTTAATAAAGACGAAACAAAAACAATATCTTGATCCTCTAGTCTAGCTAATCTGCACTACCTCTAGGCCACATCAAACCATAGGATGAAGGGTTGAGGAGAGAGTAACTGAGGGATGAAGGAGATAAAGGGATGTGTGGCTTTTGTATGTCCACAAGATTTTTTTTTTTAAGACCCCATCCATCCCTGAGTGTAGTCTCTCCTCCTGTCTCAAAATTGCTATTCTGTGGTAATCACAGATTCCACCATGTGTTGATCGTCCTGTACAATATAGTTGAATAGCAGTGCTTATTTGCTCAATATGAACAGGTGAAATGTAATTTATACTACTTTATTCATCAGTATTCAAGGTGGGAAATGGCAACAATATTTGCATCATGTAATATTTATCATGGACCATATCCTGCCAGTAAAACTTTGACAGTTGTCGCTCTTTGTAACAAATGAAACTTTGGCTCTGAAATTTTTTCTAGTCAGTGAACATCTCAGTTTTGCAATAATTTAATAATATTTTAGTTTGTCCAATGACGACTTTTTTTGTTATGCATCTAGTCTTGCATTCTCAAGTAAATAGGATTATCTTGGCTATAAATTGGTCCCCCTTTTTCTGAAAAGAATTTATGTGAGGTAAAACTTACGAATTTGGAAATTGTACCCAGATAGCGGGATCTCCACCTACTCTTCATCCCATTTTAAAATTGCCACGGTTCTAAAATATATTCATCCTTATCCAAGAAGTCTTAGACATCCTGCTCTCTATCCAAAAAGGCCAGGGGACCATTGTACCACTGAAAACAATGCAGTTTCAATGCTCTGTTCTCTCTCAATCCCCCCCTCCCCCGTTAAGATTCAAATTTCGAACTGGCGACGCAGATTTTTCACATGACTCCTTGGCCACAGCAATCCCTTCAATGGTGATTTAACACCAATTAGATCTAACAATTCCTGATCTTTTTTAGCGTATAATTACAGCAATACTGCCCCGCGTTTAAACATCAAGAGAGTTTTCACATAACGGTATCATTGTTGAAAACATGATACACTGTATGGCTATGCTACCCCATGGACAATCGCACGAGTGACTCAAGTGTTTACAGACTGACCAAAGCAGCAAAACAACTGACCAGTCAGAAGGCTAAACTTACTCCTCCTCATCCATAGAGCCAATCACAAATGCTCTCCCATGTGTTGTCAAACAAAGAAATGGTTACAGATTGGTCCACAATGGCCTGATTATGCAGTCATACATCAACCATCACTTCCACTCCTTCGTCTACCTGTTCCCTCCGGCCCCATCCCCATTTTACTGCACATCTAGCACTGTGCATTTCTCTCAAGTGGACAATATTGTGGGAAATTACACCATAAGTACTCGTGTGTCTTCGCCTGACTCCGGGCTATCAGCCAGATTTTTTATTTCAGAGCGGATTCTTAGAGGGGTAAATTATGGAGAAAAAAAAAAATTCGTTTCGCAGCAGAGGCAGGTTCTTAGGCAGAGTGGGCTCTTAAGTGGAGGGTTTTTAGGCGGAAACCACTGTATATTATTATACGTCATCCAATGTCTATCATACAGTTGCATGTGTGTTCACAGATGTGAACATTTCTCAGTTTTCCACCAATCATCTACTATTTCCTCAAAAATGGCAACAAAATTCAGAAAAATGGATGCATTTTTTTCAAACACATGCTACAGGATATTCAAATTTTCAAAATTTGAAAACAAGTAAATCAGAAATAAAGAACAGCCCTAGGAAAAAAAATGAAGAAAAAAGCAGCCTACATGTTGAAAATATTGCAATTGAATTTTCACCATGTTTTGTATAGTCTTCTGGTGATGCCAAATGAGATGCCAGCCACAGGAGGTTCAAAGGTGTAAAAAAAATGTAACATGGTGGCGCTGTTTCGGGGCATAAACAGATATTTTTGGCCACAACTGTTATTTTTCTGATATCAGAAGAGATCAAAGTTCCAAAAAGTAGCAAAAACCCTGATTTTGATCTTTTGACTGCAAAACCTCATTTTCTGGATCTACCTCTCACCTTCTTTTAAAAACTAGGTCTGCAGTGAACCAATGAATCATCCCACCTTAATTTCTTCATCACTACGTCATAAAGGCTGATAACACTTGTGGCCAGATATGTGGCAAGCTCCTTCTGCTGGGCAGTGATAGTGTAATTTAGGGTTCGACTCATCCTGCCCCTTCCTTCGGGGTTTGTAGCATGGCATGATCTTCTCAGCCTTTCCTTCTCTCTTCCGGCAACCACATCTATCCCTTTACAGGTCTCTCTCGCTATGGTTACATGACTAGTATTTAGTGTTCTGGCAACCAGATCCCCAACTCTGTTTTTAGAAGTCCTGTTGGCGTAAATTATTAGGTCAAGAAAATCAGGGCAGACCTGCAGATAGTGGTCAAAGTAGTAGGGTTTTTCTGACAAAGCTGGAGTATCAAGCTACCGAAGTGAAGTACACTGATATGTGTTACTGTACATATTTTCTCAGTGAGGGAATAGTCATATCCAGAACTCACCTCTGCAGCGGACTGTCTCTTGCGAAGTTCTCTTTTTTCTAAACGCCGTTTCTGAGAATTGGCAAAAGCTGTTGTGAAGGTCTCAACAGTCACTTGCTTTTTCAATAACTCAATGACCTGTTGTGCCAAATCTTTTAGTTCTTGGTCTGGAAAAGCACACAATATACTATTATGTAATAGGTGGTATTTTTTCATCCCATCAAGGAAGCATTAAGCAAATTCACATTCATAATAAATTTGTTTTCAATTGCAGGTCAACAAATTTTCTATTCAAAGAAAGGAGGAAAAAAAAAAATAATAAAACAAAAAAGGATGGCTTCTCTCTATCAAAATCATGTACTCTGAACAGTTCGACCTCATAAAGGGAAAGAATTTGGTTGACTTAATTGAGTGTCAAGCTAAAACCAGTATCAGTGTAATGATGCAATGTATTAAAGGAAATTAATTTGTTATCTCTCTTTGACGCTCCATGGCACTTAGCATCATAAGGCTGAACATGTTCTCAGCGACATCATGTTTGATGCACAATGTCCTTATATGTATTGTATAAAAATTCTTGGATCAAGCTCTGAAAACACTTTCATTTATTTTCATATAAAATTTCAAGGGTATTGCTTATTTTCACCAACTGCTAAAATTAATGGGCCCAAAAATAGAAAACTTTTTGTACCTGGCTGTTTCCTACATCATTTGTTCAGTGACAAAACCGATTCTTTTCATATCAGCTTATTCAGAATGAACAGGTCAGATCATTTAAAGTTATTCTACTGATATATTCATCAAGGTCCACTGGACCCAAATGAGAGAGCTCTCAATGGAAATTTCGCCCTCTAATTCTTATGCCTGTTCTTTCCCTTTATACAATGTAATTTATGAGCCACTTTGGCCATCAGCCAAACTACTTCCCTTCAAGAACAAGAGGTATACGACAAGCTTTGTAAAGAAGGAAAAAAAATCCCGTTTTCTCTTGTTATTTGAAACATGAGCAATGGAAAATTCTAAAAATTCACCATGTCATGAAAATGTTTTAATTTTTTTTTGTCATCATGATAACATTTTCATAATTTTTTTTGCTTCACATTTTAAATAACAGGAGATGAAGTGATTTTTTTCCTTCTTTACTATATTGTGCTTGTATTATTCCTCCTGTAATTGGCAAAGGAAGATAACTCAGCTACTGAAAAAAAATGGCTCATTAATTACAGCTCATTTGGTTCTTGGCAAACAATTTAACTAAAACAGATCAAGCCTACTAATGCTTATGTTTGTTTGTGGGTCAGCAGAAAAGGGGGAATGTTTGTTTCAAATTTACCAAAGAGCACAAAAGGAGCCTCTGTAACACATCCCGCTGGGAGAACTTGATTTAGATCTAGAAATAGGGTATTTTATTGACAAACCACCACATTTGAGTTATGTTTTGAACAGGTGTTTTCTTGCAAATGAGTTCAACAAGCACATTAATTTAGATCTATACCAGCATAATCTTTACCTTGCTTCATTCCCATCTACCTTTCTCTCAATTTACAAGCAAAAAATTAATGTGTACAGTTTCCAGAGGTTAACTGGAAGCCCCGAAGCAAAACTGAAACTCTTCCCGTATTTCAACTAAATCTTCAAATAAGTGATGTTCGTTCTTTGACATTGTGACTGTGTTGTCATCATGGCCTGATGGGACAACCATGAAATTGTGTGAAATACATAATGATGACAACAAAGTCAATTTATGAAGTCAACCAATGCAAGCACATAACACAACACACACATCCACTTTCACTCTGTTGATGCATGAAATCAGGCAAGCAATGAACATCATAAGAATCATGTCAACTTGACCTCTCCATCACACCATGTACAACGTTGAACAAGTGACCCACCAAATGGCAAATTCTTTGCTTTAGCCAGTGATAATGTGATCTAGCTTGAAACCTATCCTGCCCTTTACCTCAAGTCTATGTCATAGTGTAATGATCTCATTCCTTGAATCACCACTTTCTCCGAGCAAGCTTTTATCTAGGTCTCTATCCCTTCTATACCCCCAGATCTAGATGTGGTGATATAGCCAATAGCCTGAGCCTCTAATTCTGTGTTTACAGGAAGGTTATAAAATAAAATTAGGCCGAGCCATGCAGATGAAACCAGTGTGGGTGGTTGAGGTAGCCAGGCTTTTAAAACAAAGATAAAGATGGAAGCGGTTGGTCACGCAAACCGTAGTTTCAAACTACCTGATACTTAGAGCTAGGGGGACTGCACTTCAGTAACTTGTCATGTGAATTCAAGTGTGACAAAAATATACATCTGACAGTCACATTGTTTTGGCAAGTAGTTGATGCTTCACAATTTCACAAATGACCAAGCAGATGATATGCAGCTTTCACTGGTCTGTGAATATTTGCACAGATATTTATACCTTGAGCTTGTTCAGAAATTTCCCTCTGCAAAGCTGGCAGCACACAGGGCAACACCAACTGTACTGACTCTGGCTTGAGAGACACACTCACAGCTGCTATCCATTTGAACACGTGGTTCCTCTGGAATGGAATAAAATACAAGTAGGAATTAGTGTACTTTTATTTTTTCATGCAACAATATCATTTTATCACTTGCTTGCCCAAATTATAACATCACTATCACTACCACATAACTTGATAGGCATGCAGCCCCACGGGAAGCTGCAAATTTACTTACATCCATCTTTTAGTTTGCACAACATTTGATTATCCAATGTACATACAAATTTTGATATCCTTTTATAACCGATAAACACGTCATCCATTCAGCATTGTATTTTACATATATCTACTTTGACAAGTTTTTTTGATGTGTAAATGTACCCACTGTGTTAGGCACAATATAGCTGTAATCGTGCTGATGTGCTGTTAAATCCTAACACAAGCAAACAAACCAAAAGCAAAGGCGTCCCCATACTGATTGATCACCATGATACATGTATGAACTATGGACAATGCAGAACTTAATATTTCCAATTTTTTGTTGCTGTTGTATATTTGATTTATTAATAAAGTTGAATAAATGTGAAATTTTTATTAAGAGTTACTTGTACTGTGATATATAACGCCCATTTAAAGGTATTTTATTGGCAGAGAATGCTATTACGGTCAAGAAGGAGGTCTGAAATATGATTTCAATAAAAAATATTTATTTGCAGTTTTTGTTTTCTCCTAAAGTCCTGTCTTTTCTGGTAGTGATAAACAGATTATTTTAGTCATTCACCAGCCCTGTTTCTTTCTCGTTACTGCATGACAGATCACAAATATTCTATTGGCTGAGGACAATGGATGTACACACTGCCTCTAATTACAACAATTTACATTAGATGAGTTTTTGACATGAAACAGACAAGACCTCACAGAATGTCAGTGACAACAAGTGATCTACAAACAGAACAAACCCTTGTGATTCGAATTTCATGATTATCCCCCCCCCCCCCAAATCACAACAAATGCGATAATGACATAAGCAAATTATTCTAGTGCTAATTCTCTTTCGGATGATCCAAATTTTCTTTCACTACAGCATCCATGGGATTTTTTAAAATGTATTTTTGCTTTTTATGCTCAGAGCACAGTGACCTGCAAGTGGTATATATAAACATTGTGAAATTCTGGTGTGTACTGATCCATGTATAAAAAAAAATACTACAGTTTAACTAATTTTCAGTAAATTAGACTGAATCTGACTTGTATTCTAATTCTATATTAGCAGTTTTTACATGCATTTTACGCTGAACAGTACAGCCATAAAAGGGACAGGAAAGACACTGTGATTTGCTTTTGGATGAATATTTTTAATCAATTTTGAGTTTTATTTATATTTATGATGCACTCATACACATTATCTAAAACAAATTACTGACTCACAATGATTTTTTAAAATCTCCCTGAAAAGTGTGGCCCAAGAGAATAGCCAGGTGCAAAACCGCTGTGCCAGTGAGTTAACTTTCTCAGAAATCTGACAGCTTTAGGAAATTTATGGAAATTTCTGATTTTTTTTTGCAAGCAGATTCAACAAATTTGAACAAAAAAATAACAAGTAAGCTCAGCAAAATTTTCTGCTGATCATGTTTAGATATTTAATTAGCAGTACATACGCAAATTGATAATAAATCATTTTTTAAAAATGTGGAAGTCTGTTTACAGTAAAAATTATGCCACATTAGATAGGGGTAGCAAACACTAAAGATGCAACCAAGGGTGACGTATTTTTTTTTTCTGCCCCTCTCTGATTTCCATGCTAACTTTAGTAGAGATGCTTAAAATTGCCTGCCTCCAGTGATTTGAGAATATTTTCCAGAGCTTCCTCCCACCGCTTCCATAAAAATAGCTGAACTGCATTAGTCTTTGACTTATCTCCACAGTTGCTGTTGCATGCAACAAAGAACTTGAACAACTAGGAACACGTGGCTGCATCTTTGATTTTTTTTTTTTGTCTGCTGTAGTTGTGTGTGTTCATAAAACAACATGATGACCTTCTCTCCATTATCAAGATCAGGAAATTAATGTGATACAGTCAAGTCACAAGTCCTCATTCTGGACTTGTAAAAATTACCATGCAAGGTCCTGTACTAGGTGAGGGAAACAAGGAGTACAAAGAAAAAATATTGGGAGGATAAAATTGCAAAGTAAACAACCCAGTCTCTTGCCAATCCCTGTGAATGGCAGAAGACAAGGGCAAATTGAGGAAAGCTGCCAAATCATCTGTGATGCCCCTACAGCTCCCAAGGCTAAAGACTTCAGTTACTTAGTTTGTTAGTCAAAATATAGCTAAGGCCACAAATTTACAAACCTTGATGGACACTTTGACATTGTTAATAACCTCCATGTTAGCTTCCTTCATGACTCTCCTGGTCAACCACAGTAAAGCACTTGCGTTGTCCAAGGCCTCAGTCACTCGAGCAATGTACAGCAGGTTTTTCATAACCTTAACCAAAACAGAAATACGTTTCAATCTGGTCAGTGTCAGCAGAAATGTCCCATCCATTCTCTCTTAAAAGCAGATGATACTCTGACTATACAGTTTTATACACTGCGTTATAAGTTAAATTTGAGCAAAAAAAATCAACATATCAGAATGAATAGTTGTGAAGTTCATAGAGAACAATGACAATTTCTCCCAGCAAGCTTCAGTTAAAGGCCATTTCCAAATGTCTCATGGCCAGTTGAAATGAGACATATGTCGCTGTGCTAGAGCTGAGAAATTGGGCTTTGAATGTGATGAGGGGGGGTCAGACATCAAATTTTTTTCTACTACTGAAATCAGAAGTACATTCATTTCTGAACAAAACAGTATCAGTCTTACCCTCGATTTATAATATTTATTATAAAAAAAATCAGGTTTTTATGAGGTAGGCATGTAGATTTATGCATTTGACTGTTCATTTAAACTCCATTTTCTTGGAATTTCGGTCATTGCTGGGGGGGTGGTGGGGTCCCCCCTTGTCTGTTTAAACTGCAATATCTCTGGCCAGAACAAAACTAGCTCAGAACTTTTTTCACCACCTGAAAGGGTATGAAATAAGCTTTTAATGATACCAAAACCTCATATGGTGAAAAATCGACATACGTCTCATTTTGACTGGCTGCGAGACAAATACAGAAAGAGAACAAAGACTTTTTAAGGACTTGAGGACTATTTGTAAGGACTTCATGAAGCTGAACATCTTCAAATGTGCACAGATATTTATGTGTGTGTACTTATCCAGGCTATAATGAACAACAAATAAGATCCAGGATGAGCAATCTTTATCTCTTCTGTCTGGACCTTGAAGACATGTCATCTGACCATGACGGCCTCCTAAGACTGAATTTCATTACATTAATCATGTCACCATCTCATCCATTTCACTGATTTAATCAAAGAAAATATCATATGGTGCCATATTTTGATTATGTGAGTGATTTACACGTTTCCTCTACAATTCAATCTTGAGAATTATTGCAGCAAATCAGTTAAATGATTCATATCTTAAATTATTTCTTATCAAACAAGTTGTTCAATTTTATTTTGTTTGATGTGCAGCAGATGACATATGGATTTACAATGAATATTTTATTACAAAAAAAGATATCTTACCTGCTCTGCAAGATTGTCATCCAATACAGGACTTTGTATCAGTTGGCACATGGTTGCAGCAAACTTTTGCATCTGCATAGATTAGAAAAAAATAATAAAATGTCAAAAAAAAAACAAACATAAAATTTTCGGTTCTCTA
This sequence comes from Peronia peronii, assembly GCA_039654565.1. Taxonomy (NCBI): domain Eukaryota; kingdom Metazoa; phylum Mollusca; class Gastropoda; order Systellommatophora; family Onchidiidae; genus Peronia; species Peronia peronii. The sequence goes on from JBCEWB010276498.1 coordinate 17,533, forward strand.
AAACCAATTTGCTGATTTTTTAAATTCATTTTTGTGTGTATATTCTCTCAACAAAGGCTGCTTTTTTCAGAATATAGAAAAAAGAAAACAGAATGTGGATTATGTACGTCCATTCAAATGTTTATTCAAATGGTCATTCAAAAGATCACTGGCCATGAGCTTTCCAATTGTAGCTCTCTGTGAGTTTTATAAGCACCAGCAGATGACCACAGTTCCACTTACTGCATCCGGAGTGTGCAACACTCGATTGTGATCTCCTCCATCAATATTTGGAGCCTCAATTTCAGGAATGTGAAAAGCTAAAATTCTGAGATGAAATAGACTCGGGACCACACAAAATATACTATGAAGATTTTTAAATATTTTTTTTTGCTGCAGGATAAACAGGCGCTCTATTTTATCATTTCTGGAGAAATTACCAGGAAAATTGGCACAACTGCTGAGCAAAATAATATAAAAATCTGATATTGTTTAAAAATTCATAAAAAAAGAAAATTCAAATAAGTTAGCATGTTTCCTTTTATATTTTAAATGTTTTAAGAGTACTGCATCTGTATGAATCAGTTGCAGTTAAGACCATCATGTATATAGCCAAGAATCGAAAGCATCAATCAAATAATGTAGGTGGAATGTCGTAGCAAAATATATTTGAAGATCGAAACAATGACTCCATGTGAGGGGGGGGGGGGAAGGGATAAAATGCTTTTCAGAATGCACTCTCAAATTCAGGAAGGAAATAGCCTCTTTTTTTCTTGTCTTTCCTTTTTTTTTTTCTTTCCCTCTTGCTTTCTCTTTCTTTGTATCTTTCTTTCCTTTTCTAGCGAAACCTAATGCTTCATTATTATTCAGTGCTACTGCTATGCTCTGACCCTGGGTGGCAGATTTCATACTGAAGTAGATTTCACGAAATGGAAATTATTGTAGAAAATGCATGTGGAATAGGCTACCAGTATCTTGCCAAGAGAATAATTACAATGATTTGCATCTCTGTGTGGAAGGGTTGGGAGAAACTGGAGAGGGGGGAAGAAATCTTTTAACAACATAATTGTGTCTGGAAGATAGAGTGAAGGAAGATGATAGAGCACTTGTCTGTTCTCGGTTAGGCCTATAAGAGATGACAATGTAAGGAAATTATTAAAAGTGATAATGGATGATAACCAGATATGACTCTGAACTTCCGTGAGTTCACTCTGACCTAATATGTTGAGGAGGGGCATACATAGAAAGTGCCTAAATTGTGTTCATTGACTTTGCAAGATTTTCTTTCTTTCATTTGTTCTTTCTTTCAATTTGTTCATCTTTTATTCATTCTATTTTTTCTATCTTTTCTTCCTTTTTCTCTCTCTCTTTCTTTCTTTCTTTTGTTCTTTCTTTCTTTCTTCTTTTTTTTGCTTCCTGGTGATATATCAATTTAAAGAAGGCTGAATAAAGACAAACTTTAATTGGGGCCAAAATTCAAACATACAAAAAAAAAGGTATTGGTTTCAAAGGCTAATGTTTATCTACTGCTGTGAATTTAGAAAACTCATAGTAGGATCAAAGATTTTGGAAAAAAAAAAAGGTAGGGGGGGGAGGAGGAGGGAGGAAGACTGTTCTTTCATAGAGAAAGCACCGATTCTAAATCGCATGCCATAAGCAGAATATTGCCAGCACACAAACTGCCCAAATACAATACTAATAGTTGTCCGAGGAACAGCCCATTGGCTTTGTTTTCAATCCTTATACCCAGGATGATGATGTTTGTTAACATTCTGAAAAAAAAGCAAATTGGTTAGTGTCCGAAGGAAAATAGGTTATATGTTGAGAACTAATGATTGCCAATGCATGCGCATTGAGGACGTGCAAAATAAAGTATAAGCAGATACAAAGCACTACCAATAAGGGTTTCGCCAATGTCATTAATCCTCTTGAGTGTCAAGAGGCAGATCTGTTCCAACAGTTATCTTTATCTTTGTAAAATAAATCTACGAGTTTGAATATTTTTTTTTTTTTGTGGTTCTGAGAGGATTCAGCCTCTAAAGCATTCAACAGCTAGATGTCATTTTCCAAACACTTCAAATGTTTCAGCCTTAATTTCAGGAATATCTAGAGATGCTTATACTGGATTAGCCAGCTCTCTTTGAGTGGATTTGATCGCTATTTACCACAACTGTTACTATGAGCACAGAAAACAAAAAAAGTCTTTCTTTTGTCTACTACAGTTGTTATCTGCATCTACATGTTCATACAGAACGATTTTCTTTTCCTCCTGAAATTGTAGTTGAGAATACGGAAGCCAGGGTGTCACCATTGTGCAATGATATATTTTTTGGAAGGGGCTGCAGGAAATTTTAGACTTTTTTCTCTCTCACAATGTAAAATCCTTACGCACTTTAGTAACTGTATTTCTGGCGGCAGGTACCTGTGCAACAGAGCACATGTTCTGTTGCGGAAGTTTGTTATATACCTTCAAATCAGCATTATCATTAATATCACAGACCATACTTTATTCTTTTCTTGACCTTTCTTCTAAGATAGTGTTTGTCTAAACAGCATCCTCAATTACAGTCACATTGTTTGTTTTTTTTTGTGGTCTTAGCCATGTATAAAGTATGTCATGATAGAAGCTTTTGCAACATCAACTCTTGTTCCATCCTGTTTCTTCAAATATATCAAAATATGAGAGACTTCTTTCCAGAGATTTTTTCCATTTTGGAAATTTTCCATTGTTTGGAGATTTTCCATTGAAGCACCAACTCCATAGAAAATACCTCTTGAATACTGTACTGCCATGTCCAATAATAGTGATTTACTTTGTCTCAGAGTGCTTGAAATTTGCCTTTGACAATTTTTCTTTTCACCTCTGGTCATCGCCATGCAGGTTTCATCAAATGCTTTAAAACTTGTCTTGTTTTTTTTGTTTTCTCTCTTTTTCACTTTCTTTCTTTGATTTTCGTTTCTTCTGTGGGCGATCATCTGTGTCTTGTTTAGTATTGGGATTCATTTCTTCTTTATCTTTACTGATGTTGAAAGACAATGGAAGAGCTTCTTTGTCTACACTAGATCACCCATGTTAGAACAGTGTTAATGAAGAATCTCCTTGAGTGACATGTGGCTTTGTAGGCTGCATCTCTGTCACTATTGTAAAGCTTGTTATCAAACTTATTGAAGGTACAGAGTTTGATTTCAGAGCAACCATAAATTAGAATATTATTTATTACTTATAAATGAAAAGAGTATGAATACAATACAATTTATACAATGTATGATGACTAAAAACCAATGTATGCCTTTGATCTTATTTTAGTAGCGATATACTCTTGGACAAAGCAATGATGTATTCCCAGTAAAAATGCAGTATGTGAGTATATACTGTATATTTGATAATAACAGCTTCATATACTGTACCTCTAATGATAAAGGATACAAAAACCAGGAGACACTTATATACAAAGACAGAGACAAATTTGATGATTTGAAATATGAGAAGCGTAAGCCAGATAGAAAGATTTGGTTGTTAGGGGAAGGGGCGCGTCCTAAAATATGGATTTTGCTAAAAAAATGCAATTTTTGGTGTTTGTTTTCTCTTAAAAGCCCTGCCTTTTCTGCATATAAAAATGGTATCAAAAAGTGGATATGTCCATTCTAATGTATTTGACCAATGGTCATTCAACAGTAAGCCTACCCTACTGTCAACCAGGATTTGGCTCCATTTGGCTGCTACATGCAGTCATAGATCATCACTGTATGATTACATATAGGCAAAAAGTGCACAAGATACTTGATTGTGACCTCTTCTAGCAATATCATTAACCTTATTGCCAGAGATGGACATTGGATGACCACTATGAGGCGAAAAAAGCTGCTGATCATGCAGACTATCACTGTAAGCGTTCTAAAATGAATTTCCATGTCCTATAAATAGTGAAATTTTCCTTTCTTTCTGCTGCTTCAGAGCTCAGTTGTAGATTATATGCCATGGCAAAGGCAAGACACTCTTGGTTTGGATAAAAAAAAAGATAAGTGGGGCACATATAGGCCCTCAAGAACTCAGTATTTACTCTATGGGGCCCTTATAATGATAGGGAGTAGGGAGCAAAATTCGAGAAAAGACATGCCCAAAAAGCCAAAAAATGACAACAAGAGACACAGAAGTCATGGAGAGAGGGCTAGTATGTAAAAAAGTGCTGTTCTGAGGCTGAAAGAATTCTCCATGTCCATTTTTCGCTGAAAAAAACTTCCAAATACGTTTTTCTCAAAACCCGGTTTTTTGACAGTATTTTGCTATCTACTTTTTTGTTTTGAAACCCATTCTAACCAAATTTGGTATACATCATTTTCATAACAAGACCAAAAAATGAATGTATGTGCGGCCCATTCGGTTGGTAAGTTTTAGAGAAAAATGGGTTTTTAGCATGAAAAAATGGCAAAATATGAATTTTTTTTGTCACATGGCATTTTAAAAAATTTCTAGAAAATTTTCTGTTGCATAATGAGGGCTAAAAATATGGAGCTTTTTAGATATTATGCCGTATAAAAAGTCGATTTTTTTTTGTCCCACTGCTTTCCTCTAATTTGCACATGTGAATTCGATGGAAAAAGTTAAAATAATCTATCTTTAATAATAAAAAAATCACCTCCCCTTAAATTGATTTTTAAAAATCAAAATCTGCATATACTGTATTTTTAAAATTCAGTGTTCTCTCTGCAGAAGTGTAGCGTTTTGTGCATACTGAAGCTTTTTTCAGCGTGTTTTATAGTCAATAGGCCTATATTTATCTCCTCCAAAACTTAACAATATTTTCACAATATTTGGCTCACTCACTTTCCTTAATGTAATAAAGAAAGTGACTCCAGCCTTTTACTGCATTTCTTTTACTTTTTGAGAAAATATTTTTTCAGTCAATCAAAATGCTAATTTTGTACCTGACACATTATGGCATTTTCAAAAATTTACAAAAAAAAAAACAAACTATCATGGAAATGTTAATTTGTTCATGTCACCTTTTGGAAATTAGTTGTCAAAAATGACATGCACAATTTGGAACGATTTGGTAGTAACAGAACAGATAGATTTTGATAAATGGGCAAAATCCAAGTTGTGGCCATTTCCATGACAACCAGACATGCCAGCAACTTTCCAAGAAATCTTCTGAACTAGAAAGACATGCCATTTACACATGCACACAGCAAAATGATCTAACATCAAAGGCCAAAAAAAAAGTATGAATGAAATCTTTTAAGTTGAAAAATAAAAAGCCCAAATCAAACAAAATTCATGTTACTGACACAGACTGGTTATTCTCACCTTTTCCAAAGTGTCAGTAAGGATATATGGAGATTCCTCTTTGATTTCATTATTACTGTCCTTTTGTTGCTCAGCAATCTCCACAGGTTCCCACATTCTGAACAAAAGACCCACAAGCTGACAGCTGGCAAGGCGAACTTGTGTGTGTGGATACATAAGGACTTTGAGGAGATGGTCTGTAATAACACCAATTGTTGTAACTGTAATCTGCTATAGTGTGAAATGTCATGTTGACTTTGTACAACACTTCAGCAAAGTGCTGATCTGCATGAAAAAAATATGTCTCGTAGCCAGTCAAAATGTGACGTATGTCAATTTTTCACCATATGGAATTTTTGGTATCACGTGAAAGCTTATTTCATACCCTTTAGGTGAAAAAGTTGCTAATCACCTCTAATTTTGCAGTTTAACTTGTGAAAAAACACAATCATTTCTATGTCTAGCCGTTCAACCTAGTCGCTATGTCTTTGTTCAAAAGATACACAGGATTGGAAGAAGTTGATCAGATAACTTGTAAAGTATACAATTTAGCAAAAAAAGCAGTATGACCAGGGATAAGAAGAGAAATAAACCACTGCAAAATTTCTCACTTTTGCCTCCTGTAGGACCATCACTGATGAACTGATTTCCTATTGGTCTGGATCCCGACTTTTCTCTAATATCTCTATCCCTCCCACCTTTCAACTGCACTCCTGTGAACCACCCAAAAGTGAACATGATGTCTCTTTGCTATGTTATCAAATAAGCAGTCTGATACTCAACAATGCAAATTAACAACTGATGTAGAATATTGGGTAGGTGATCTGTACTACATGTATATGACCAAAGTCACAGAACAACTAGAGTCAGAACTTGTGAATCCGCATGCCCGACAGAGAAGGATATAAGACAATGATTTTTTTTTTTTTTTTTTTGTACTTCCCTGCAGGGAAATATCACTACTAACTGCACTTCACTGTGTCCAAAGCAATGAGAGGACAATATGCACTGTGAACATAGAAAACGCTTACACTGAGTTGTGAACTATCAAGGAAAAAGTATTTGAAGGAGACGTGGAGTGGGGTAACAATCTAGAAGCCTCTTGGTCAATCTACTGCCATGAATCAACCACAGAACACAAGAAGTTGATCTATGCAAGTACACAATTTCAAAATCTAGCATGCATCTCTCAATGAAACCTCTTTGTGCAATGCTATGAACAACTGACCTTGCTCACATAGAATAATAGATGGGGCTTCAAGTGTTCATGCATCCCATCTGCGAGTTCTGACCCTAGTTGTGCTATCACCTCTTTGTATGTGAGTTCCTTGTTTTAGATATGTGTTCTTGTAAGTCAACAATCTTTCTTTTTGTTGACAAATGCTCAAATATTGACTATAACACAGTTTGAATTCAATGATACTAACTCCAGATTTGATTTAATGAGCTTGTAAATCTGGCCTGTTTCATTATACTGAGGTCTCTGACAATTTTCTTTGTGGTATTTATCACAGCCAGGAGACAAGTATCTTGTTGTTCAGCTTGCTCCAATTCTCCATCATTCTGAAAAGAAAACATGATTGCATGAATATACATTTTCAAATTATAATGGCAATATTAAAGAATGCACAGATATGACAGATAGGAAATTTTACTACAGGCCATGAAAAAGTGTCACAGTTGGATCTATGTTGCCCATTTTTAAAATAAAAAAGGGTCAAGATAGCCCATGTCTCAGCAAACTATAATAAATGACCCATCATGACACTATTCTGAATCTAAAGGGTTCAGAATCTAAAAGGTTCATAGAGAATCTGAAAAATAAAGTTTCAGACTTTTCAGTCACTGAAAAAGGATTTCCACACAATGGACATATGCTTTAACAAATATTTGTCTAAAAATTCAAAATAACTTAGCCAAAAAGGGAAATGTCAAAAACAATTGCTGTCAAAGTCCATATTTTCATGATCATAATAGATACACAGGGTGCTGTGCTGATTCATGGAGGTGACTTGTTAACTAGATCTAGATCCAGGTTGAATGCTCCTGTTCATGTTTTTCTTTTCCCTGAAATGCCTCACTAGCCTGTGGATCTTCTGCATCAGCAGATTACTGAGACACCATTTATTGAGCTGTCACTAAACCTATCATGACATCAGTTTGACAAAACTGAGGCCAAGAACCTTCACTAAACCTTCAGCTTGGGTGCCACTGCTGATTCTCAGAGCAATCGAGGACAGAGAAGGTTTGAAATTAGAGGCCACATTTTCAAGGTTGCCCCTATGATATTGGCAAAACCTAAGGGTTAGGTGCTGGTGAAGATGGAAAAATACAGTGTAATGATGAGCCAGAACATATATAATTACTGGCTGCACGTAACTATCAGCAAATTCATGCACTGTTTCTAAACCACTAGCCCATAGTATGGCTTAAGATAAAAATACTCATACTTACATTGGCATATTTGTCAGGATATATCAGCTCTTGAAGAATGGGGAAGACCTGCATCACATATAATTCAAATTTGACACCTTCCACCTCCACAAATATGCCACAGATATGACAGCCCATGGCACAAACACGCAACTGCAATCAAAGAATAGATAAACAATAACACTTTTATCACAGAGCTACTGATAAACATAGAAACCTATTCATATAAAAAAAATAGCCTGAAAACAAAATATGTTAGCAAATACTCTAGGTTATTGAATTGTCTATTTTTATGATTACTTCAAGTCCAAAAATTCCATTTCTAAAATATTAAGAGAGCAGTGAATTTTTAAATTGGGAAGTATCGATAAAAGGAGAAAAAAAACAATATACAAACTTACATCAACAGATTTCATCCATTTAATGACATCTGCAAAAAGTGTTTTTTTTCTCTTGACATCAATCTGGAAACAAAAAAAAAAAGCAACAGTAAGATTTTGTGCAAAGTATCACATAAATTAATGATCTTTGATAGCAAAGTGTGACAGAAATCAGCCACCACACATCAAAGTTACACAATTCCACAATAATGAGGGAAAAAAAAAAAATTAAGAAAATTACAAAGCCAAAAATATTAGTTTATTTTATTCAGCAGGTTTCCATTATTGTTGTTTGATATGTCCTTCCATCATTTAATGCAAAAGGGATCCATACTGACAAAATCAAAGTTTCAGTGATATAATAATCACGCTCGACATATCCTTTGCAGTACATACCTTTCCAAGCAATGTTTTCAAAGCGGCGAGGACTAGTTTGCGGCATTTCATAGAAGGGTCATTGAAAGATGCCATTGCGAGAGCAACAAAGAACTTTGGGCAATGATTGTTTAAGATTTTCTGAAAAAAAAACAAAAAAACATCAATTTGAAAGTATAGCTACACAAGTGAATGTTTCCTCAGCATCTCGGAGGAAAGTTTATAATAAAAAGAACTGATCTAATTGTCTCAGGACTTGAGGATTAAATATGTTTTCTTTAACAAGCACCCGATTTCTGTGAACTCAGAAGGCTAACAGCCTGGCATGAAAAAGACCATATAAAAGGAAGTACATGTATTGATTGTTCAGGTTGGAATTGTATTCTCAAGTCAGTCTGAAATGCTATTTACAACGATGCTAGTTTGGCACATTTACTGAAAGAATTGTACAAGAAATACATTTTGTAACCCATCCAACCTGTCACACATTAGAAAGACAAAAACAGAAGTGCCCATTGTACTACAAAAAATCTGTTCTCCAAGGGTAACTGGGCTATTAATCAAGCTAAACATTATTTTGTTGTTGTTGTTGTTGTTGATGCCCTCTGCATCAAATATTCCCAGTCGTCTTTCACTTTATCATCCAGATATTTCAAGCAGATCAAAAGTTACCTGAGGGAATGCTGAAAACATAGACATCATCATTTCCAGAACTGACAATCTGCCCTCTTCTATATCATTCCCCAATTGGTCAATGTAAAAATACAGATGCTTCTTGAGGTTTCTGCCAAGTGGATAGTTCATTAAATATTGAAGAATAACCTGTTTAGAGATTAAAAAAAAAAAAAAATGAAACAGAAATTATTGTACATTAGGATGATAAAAGTGACAATGCAATCTTTCACTATAATGAAAACACATGTACAGCCAGAAAATCTGTATGTGAACTGATATGGTAAGGAAATGAATGAAATTTGAAAAACGTCACAAAACATCAAGTAATTTTAAGAATCTATTTTACTGGCTACAGCCAAGTCTCATTCAAAGATAATCTACACCCAAACTTTACCAATGATGAATTTTTAAAAAATGTTATATATGTTCAATGGCATCTTATAAACGACACAATTTCAAGTTATAATGGTTTTAATGAAGAACTCCTCCGGTCAGAACAACTAGTATGAAAGCACTTATTCACAAGCACAATACGACTGCTTTGCTGATCAAATGGAATGGCTGAAGTTGTAATCCTGGGCATGAATTTTGTCTGACCTGGACTGTAGGCAAAAACTGTTATAAGGTACATATCATAAGCTCTTATTCCTCATTCTCCCTCAATTTTTTTTCTTTGCACACACAAAATATGTGACAGCACTGCAGTCAAAGGCAATAAGATACTTAAGAATATCTGGAGAATTTGTTCGTTACATTTATACTAAAATGAAAAGCAACAGCATATCAATCTCATACATAATTTCTAAACTAATATTTGAGATTTGGAATCCCCATATTCAATCAAATGTAATGACTGAGGGATATTGTACATATGAACTGCCTTGTTGTGAGAATAGAATTCTACTTCTTCTTCCAGTTCACGTACTTGTCTGCTTTGGAGTCTGACACTGGGAGAACTATTTGAGACTGACATTTCAAATAGCTTTTCCATAACTTGGTGCAGCTGGGGAATATCCAACTTACGGGACAGAATCGCCTGTGGAAACCAAGAGTTAAAAACATGTGCCTTCAAGGTTAAAATAAACAACATTCAATTTTTAACACCACAGAAGAATACTAGCACACTAAGGCTATTTTTTCACTCTATTAATATTACAACAAATATGAAAATATCCATTCCACGTCATTGACCACTATTCACTCTTTCTCTAGTCCCAAATTCCATCTTTTCAATCTGCTATGAGCAGCGATCTAAAATTAAATGCCATTCATTCAATTTTACCATCAAGTTAGGTCTCAAAACTTCACTATGTCATACACCCCAACAATGACTTTATTCACTCATAGTCACTTGATGTAGACAGCCTCAGATATACAATGCTCTCCATCTCAGGTCAATTTCTGCAGCCTGACACGTCCATTCCAGTGACCAACTTTTTTGATACCAGCCATTTTTGTCTTTTTCTTTGTTAGAGAACCTGATGTTTGTGTAGGTTCAGCCTTTTTTAGTTCATAACTTTAATACAGCATACAAACATATTGATGCACCGTTTGTTGAGTAATATATCACATGCTAGTCCTGCGCTGACCGAGCAGGAATGATAAATGGTTGTAAAGGGGTGTGAGGATGTGTGTGTGTATGGTAAGAGGTGGGCAGGGGAGAGCAATCACTGAATCATAAGAAGGACTTGTAGTTCTGCTTTGCATTACTACTGGTCAGCTCAAAAACTTGGTACATCTGATCAAGCTGCATCAGAGGTGATGTTGAAGTGGGACAATCCACATACGCATTGAAGACCCAGTTTTCAATAATTTGTTCAATGTTTGTGGGAATCTTTGCATATTGATGTGTGCTTGCTTTAGTTGGTTCTATAAATCTGCTTCATAGTTTTGTTATTTAAATCATACAGCACTACCGTATTCTCGCATTTACTTTCGATTTTGATTTTTGCCTATTTCCATACATCTTGGCTTTCAGCCAAATTGCGCAATACACCAAAAGAAAAAAATTTAAAGATTCATGTTTGCTAAAACTATCATAGGAACAAAACTTTGGTATCAAATCTCACCAGAAACTGAACTGCATAAGGCCACATTCTGGCATTTAACCTATTTAGAGTGAAAAAAATTCATTCTGGACTAGCTACCAATAGGCCTTGAGGGCAAGTAACTGTCAATACACTGCATCGTCACTTTGTTTTTACACCCTGTTCACCCTCACACCTATTCATCTCAATCAAATGTTTAATTCTTCCTGTGGAGTTGAGCTATCAGGAAGGCACTGTGATACTCATTAATTATTTTGCAAGGAAGTAATAAGCACTCACATTATGATCAACATTATATTCACTGTAATAGGCACATGCACAAGCTGTGGTGGCAAATTAAGAAGCTGCTTATGAGGAAATGATTTTCACATAAGAAATTTTTGCACTCACTCGAATGAGGTTAAAGGCTGAGCTCTGTCTTGAATAGTTATAAAGATCCTCTTCACAATAAGTTAAAAGTACTTGAAGCTGGTCTTTGGTGATTTGATAGTATGTCACATCTCGTATCAATACTGTCACTGCCTGAAATGAAATTCAAAAACTTGTATCATTCGCAACCTATGGTCCTTGATATGTCACATCTCATATCAGTACTACTATAGCCTGAAATAAAAAGAGTGAACTTGTATCTATCATTCACAACTTACACTTCCATAAGGACAAGTACTAAAGACTGCCAATGACGATATTCTGAAATACTAAAACATGATCACTTTGAATTCCTTATTCTTGTAAATATGAGAAAATGAATGACAACTGAGGCAATAATGTACAGTAGTAAAATGAAAGCCTGTACTTTTGTAAAGACTACTGCATACTTGGGTGATGCATAATTTTGACATGAATGAATTATTGAATGCTGTCAGCATCCATCAATAGCAGTAAATTTATCATATCTTTACACATACCTTAAAGCACATGCTTATTAATTCCTGATTTCCTCCCTTTGCTGTGGCTGCTCCAGTGTAGTTTTGGAGTACAACAAACATTCCCTGAGCTATTCTGTCAATATTCTCTTTCAGGGATGGTAGGGGAAATCTCAACAACCAGGACAAGCATCGCATTGCATTGGCACTGGACTGGAAAATTTATGAAAAATTATTCAAGATCAAAAATTGTCATACTGATGACTACTAAAAGATGGGGCTCTCTTTAAGGGAGGGGGGACTTGATTATGATCTCTGCCACCAATATCAGGAGCTTCAGTGCTGGGAATGGACACTGGCTGACCAATGGAGATGCTGATCATGTCGGAAATCAGAAAAAATTTTCACCAGAACCTGGTGAAGTTCCCATGGTCTAATGATAATGATTTGCCCCATTTCTGCTGTTTAAGAGTACAGTGGTGCATTAATGTCATAGCAAGGGTCAAGATATTTTTATTTCTGACCAACAAAGACATAATGGACATAGATAGGCCTCTCAGGTCCCCGAAACTATTCTATGGCAGCTTGTTAGTGATAGTGGAAAGGGAGCAAAAAAGAGATTTTTAAAAATTAGGCAAAATTTAAGGCAAAATAAGTCATAGAAATCATGGAGAAAGCTTTAGAATGAGAAACAATCATGTTTTGAGTTTGAAAGCCCAATACAAAAGCTTTTCATGAGTATTTTTCTCAGTGAAAATACTTTAAACGCATTTTTCTCAAATGACATTTTTCAGCAAAAATATCTGAACTACTTTTTATTTCTGCACCAACTATCATGAAATTTGTCATGAATACAGAACAAAACAATATAACATTTTTGTCAGAAGGAATTTTTGATATCATTTTAAGTTTTTGAGAAATCTGAGATTGGGTCAAAATTTTCAAAAAATTCATGATCTTTTCACACACCAATTCCACAAATTTGTGGAAAATAAATTAAGCATTTTATCAAACATCTGGTCTGACAAAATTTAGATATTGAACTGAAAAATGCATACGTAAAATTTCAGGCAAGTCAACTGAAAGATGAAAAATCCTATTTATAGTAAAGTTAAACAATATCGAGTATTGGTAGAAGAATCCCAAAAGACGGCCATTGCTATGGCAACCATGAGCGGTTTCAATTTTTTAAAAACTGTTTTCCTCTGATTTGAGTATACCAAAACTGATGGTAATGATTAAACTCATCTCTCCTCCGCAGTTTCCAAAATGACTCCCTGGATTTTGTCAAGTATGTGTGTTTTCCTGGATATTCCATTTAATGTACTTTTTTTTTGTAAATTTCTAAAAATGCTATTATGTTTTTCACAGAAATGTTCACATGTCAGGAAAAAAAAAAAAATGAGGGGAAAAAAAATCACTTATTCTGAGAATAAAAATGTGACAAAATCTTTTACTTGGCTTGACGCATACAAGACACAAATTTCAAAAAACAGATTTTACAGAATTTGCTCATTATGGCATTTTAAACTATATTTTGCGTAAATTGCAACTTTGTCAAGTTTGTGGAAATCAGGCAAACTGGCTGTGTCCTTCTATGGTGATCTCCATCTCTAGTTATAGCTCTATTCCAATTTTTCCAGCTCTCTCTGTCTTCTATTGGCTGTTGCTTTCTATCTCATAAATTGCCATTTAGCCAGTCTTTTAACCCATGTCACTTGCTGTACTCTATCCATTTGAGGGGTCAATGATTTAGTTATGGTGTGAACACCTTGCCGGCTTCCCTTCAGATGTGAAAGATTTAATTCCCTTCAGATATGAGCCACTTATAACATACTGTACATCTTTCCAAATAAATACCGGACTTAATTTATAACTTCTTTGCAATGTTCTAACAAAAATTCTGAATGGAAGAAGAGCAGTTTGTCATCTGATCTCAAGATAGAGCAAAATCAAGGAAAATATCAAATAATGGAAATGTGAATGGCTGGTATTCAATGTCAAAACTGATTAAATGTCAAAACTGATTAACTGTGAACAAATTTACATGATTATTTTTATCACAATTCCATCATAGAATAATCACTAAAAAAAAATGAAATGCAGAAAGTGATATATAATCAGTAATAAATCATTTGGTGGAAAGTTTTTACTTCCCTTTCATTCATAGTACTCCCAACTTCCTTCCCAGTGTCTAAAGAAGCAGCAGATTTTCAAGACTTCTTACCTTAACATGAGAATCACTCAGGCAATGACTTATCACTGGAATTATTGGGTCAAGCATTTCCAAATGGGAGTGATCTGTAGGTTCCAGGGAGGAATTTTTCAAGCACATGCTCAGCAGCTGATGGGACAAAATCAGTGGTTGAGAATTAAAATTTTTTCTCACTTAGTATTAGACACAGTAAGCACAGCTTCCCAAAATTCATAATTCAAATAATTTCAATCTGAAACAAATCTTTTTCCTTTCACATTTCTGACAAGATCTCAATATCAGTGTCTACTTAGTTATACCTCAACCTGTGAAACTATTTCCTCTACTCTGATTTTAAATAATGAATGCGAAGTTCTCAGGTTAAACATTAAAATATGAAAATATGATGTACCTCAACCGCTGGGCTAGTTTTGAGATATTTATACATAAAACAGTGTTGATATTTTCATCAGTTTTAGGTTTTTAACAACATATTCAATCAGTTTCATCTAAAATAATTATGAAGCACTTTTTGGGGGACTTCATCCTGTAGGAGATATAAATTTCATGTGAAAAGATACTGGAAGAGAGTTCCACATAGCTCACAGCTGCACAAAACGGCCCTCAGGGTGCTTTTAGTTTGGCGGCAGCAAGGCAATAAATCACCTGTCAATACGATCCTGGAGGGGAATTGCCCTCCCGCCATATTAAATTTCGGAGTCAGCACATGCTGCTGCGTGGTCTTATCATGACAACATATTTTCGCCGATTATTCTAAGATTTATCTTATGTGACATCGTCTTGTGACCACCAGTATATCCTCACATTTTTCCTTTTTCCTCCAATGAAATTTGGGTTAGTGTCCGCCAACAATATTTAGTTGTGCTACAAGAAATTGTTGATAATACAGTGTAATTCTCTTTAAAACGATTAAGATCTCCTTACTGTGACGTTTAAAGTATTTTTTTTTTTACTTTAATGAAGCCTCCATGACCAATTCTACATTGTGTGAAAATTGTGTTCTATTCGGTAAACTAGAATGTGAGTTATGAATATTTATGCTGTCTTGCTGCATATTTTATTCATTATGGCACACTGACTTGGTCTACACAAATATTATGTGAATGAAGAAGGATGTGCTATCACAAGAGAAATGATAAGACAAAAGAGACCAAAGCAAAACTATGATACATACAAGGCTGAATTTATTGTCTAGTACAATATCAATATTAATAGAGACATTGATGGCTGCCACTCGAAAAATATTTGTGACAAATGTATGAAAATAAACAGGAAGCGGTGAAACCCTGCCATGGTGAAAATGAACAGAGACATGGCAGGGAAGTCCATGGCAGAGAAGTCCACAGGACAATGATCAAATGAATGAAGCACTTAGTGAAATACACGCACTCCTTTCACATACAACCAATAGTAGAACATACAATAACTTCCATACACACAACAGAAGTCAATTATATGAAACTTTATTGCAGACATTTCCCTCAACACGCTCTCCCTAAACATCACATTCAGAAAAACACTGCATTTCCTTCATAGAATGACACTGATGTGAATGGAGTGGGAACTCACATTCCAGCATTTCAAAGTCAGAGAAGAGAGTGTATGCAATAAAAAAATGAAGCAGCACATTTACAAACATTAATGAACGTAAATTTCTACAAACCAAACCACAACTACAAATACTAGATCTAGTGATGCAAAAAGGAGAAGAACAGACAAACTTCAAAATGTTTAGAATTTTTCCTCAACCCTCATAAAATGTATAGCTTTGACTGTATATTATTAATGTGTTAATCTATGAAAACAAGTCATGTGCTTAATCTTAATAATGCAACATCTGTATGCTGTCTCCATATTGGGAGCACACTGTAGTGCAAATAACACAATGTTTCAACTGTTTTACAGTTTTTATCAATGACACAACGTTGTGTTTGGTGTCTGCATGCATGCAATGCGAGTCTTTGCCCCACAGATCCGAGATGCCGGCCTGGCTGTATTCATTATTTAGACGGTCACAATATTTAAACACCTGACTGTGGCAAAACCACATTTCGCCTGAAGTTGTTGTACCAAAGGTTAAATCCTCTTCTTTCTAACCCTATTTTTTTAAACAACAAAATTTGTAACATTCATCTGACAACTGGACTGTGATCCGAGAAAAATGCCATTTTCAAAGCTGAAAAATGCCACAAATAATGCTGCAAAAAATGCCAAAAGAGCCAAAAAAGTGCAACTCATGAATTTCAACAGATTTTTTTATAATGGTTTCAGATAACAGTCTGCATAGCAAACTATTAACATAGATGTAGCGACAGGTAATAGGATTAGTAATTAATCTAAACACTTTCAAAAAAAAAGGCACTACTAACATGGATAATCTCCAGCTCCGCGCTCCATAACTATAATTTTATAAAGATGACAAGTATACAAGATAAATGGACAAGGCGAAAAACCAATGTCGTCACCGCATTTATCACAGGTCACGATGAATAGAGTTTATATAGCTGAGCATCTACTGTACCTCAGCCTGCCAAACCACCACACACATGTAAAAGTTAAACAATTTAACTTTTAAGTCTCAAGCAGCTCAATAAAGTATATTCAGCCAGCCACATGAGTTTCCAAAAAGGGTGTGGAAATCTACTACATAATGATTAAAAATAGAAAAAGGAAGCATTGGTTGTCTAATATAGGCTCCGATAACATTCACATTACATTGATTCAAGTTGCTTGATCATCAAGTGAGCATTTCAAATTGGCCATATATTTTGCATTATCTTTATGTACAGCAAGCACAGATTTTCTTTCATGAATTAAAACCAAATTGGAAGGAGAGCAAAGTAATTTGCCTCCCGAGACATGCGTCCACTCCTTATATTCAGCATGTTGCCAGTGTGGCATGACGTTGTTCACTTTTAGAAGTTTGTTTCAGTCTGTTGATGAATTGGTCTATTTCAATTAGATCTAGGCTCTAAATATCTTTCAACTATTGACTGCTTCTATCACTAAAATCTAGAACTAACAACTAGATGTAGATTCTATACCTTAGTCCTACCGACAAGAGATAAGCTATGCAGTGAAGAAAGAGCAAACCATGCAGTGGGCATAATAAATCCCTTCCTTGAACTAATTTTTCATTCTCCTTTACACTTATTTTGGCTTGTTGGGTAGCCATTGGGTCAGCGTAGTAGGCTTTTTCAGGGTCACATCTTCATACTGGCTATGTAAGGCAGGTCTAGACTTGAATTTTTTTGCTGGAAGCCCTCCTCTCTTCAGTGCTTTCCCCTTACCCCTTCTGCTATAGTCCCTCTCCATGGTAGTAAGCCTATATTCTGATCTAAATTATGTATATCAGTTGAGGACACAAGGCCAGGCTAGTCGTGGTCCATTACTCGATCTCGATATCTCAGAGTCAGAGCCTGGTTCTGGCTCACTCACATATTCTGACCCAGAATCATCATATTCGTCATCTTCATTCTTCTCACCCGGCAAAATACCCAAACATGTATTTAGATTTTTTTAAAAAAGGGGGATATACAACGGCGTTTGACATTCTGCTGGGATTTTTGTAGATCTAGACGTCTGATAGACGACTATTTACATTCTGACTTTAACTGTAGACGATGTAGAGGTCAACTGTAGTTGCAGCAGTAAAGAAATCACTAGAGTTGTTTTCGTGCCAGTGGCCAGATAAGAAAAGTCCACCAAATTAAAAAAATCTCAAAATCAACAAGGAATTTCTATTCTCTTCCATTATTAAAACATACAAAAATGCCAAAAAATGTGAAAAAAAGCTCCAAAATGGCAAAAAATGCCAAAACGGAGAAAAGTATGGCAATCATGTGGCAAGTAGATAAAAATGCAGCCGCATGATATGTGGTGGGGCCGCATTTTTCTCGGATCACAGACTGGAGATAAAAAGGACTAACATCATAAAACTTAACACAAGTTACCCATTTTTGGAACCAGAGTTATCTTCTCTTTCACAAGAGATAAATCATTCAAAAATATACCACAGAAAATTCAGATCTGCATCTCTATGTTTATATTTTGTCTTAATCTTCTATGGGACCTGTTGTGTTAAAATACTGCACATTTTCACCAAGTCACGGCATATAGCTCGCACTCCCCCGCAGTGAACTGTGACTTGATCTCTTCATCCCAGCTGAGCCGCTAAAGGCACGCTGGCGGACAGCCATGAGCTCTGGCATAGTTGGCGAATGCTGTGTCTCCATTTTTCTTTGGTTTAGGTGAGATACTTAGCAGCACTTCATCACATCATCTTAGTAACAAAGGCAGTGCATACTGATTGGCAAGTCTTGAAGACAGTGTGGTGCTGTTTTGTTTATGTAATGATAGCAATTGATTATTTACAGCCCATTCTGGCTTTTATTGGTGACCAGTGCAATTCAAGCAACGTAGGAATTATGTGCTCTTGGGTAGACTCGTAGAACCAGCCGTGCAGTTTTGTTTTGAAAACGTTCAATTTATTTACTGTTACAATACCTGTTACAATATGCCCCTCCACCCCATGCACCCATCCACTGAGAATAGTTTATCAAATAACTTCTCTTCAGCGGTTATAAATAAAGAAAACAAGACCTTTATTATGAAGTTCATAGATTTTTTTTTTACCTGTAAGCCAAATTCCAGGAGTAAATGAACATTAGTCTTCTTGCTGCTCTTGGGTTTGATGCCACCTCTTGGTATAGCTTGAGGGAGGAGAAGACAGCTCTCTGGCATAAGGGGCTTATCTGGCTGCTGCGCATTTTCTGTTGATGTCATACTTAAACAAAAATAGAAGGACATCAACATACTTCATGAAACAAGCTGTCAGATTTACTGCAAACATATTGAATGTCATGATACTCTCTTAGAGACTGTACATAACAGAAGTGTCACAAGTTAGCAGTAGAAAAATGCCATTTACAATGTGACTTCTGCAGTTGGCAAGGGTTACAGAGCTGCATAAACTTGGACACCAAATATGTTATCTGTTCACTCAACTGAAAACATAAAATGATAGTTGGGGCAACAGCACCTCCACACGACCATTATCACTGCATCTAGTGAACAACAACAACAACAACAACAACAACAAAAAAAAAACAGTAACAAGCTAGGGATTGAGTGAAGAAAAAAGTAGTAGGTTTTTATTGATGAGCGGGGATGGCCATATACTAATAAGTTGATGGCCTAATGATACCGGCCTTAGCAAACAACAGGAGGCAGGATCAATGTGGTGGGTCAGGTCAGTCTGAGGATGTTTAATCATTATATGCTGCTGGCACTCTGAGCAATGACAATAATTTACTCAAATGTTGAAAAAACAATACTGTTCAGTTCAGGGAAAGGTCAAAAGTTAGGCTGAAATCAGGAAGATCCAATGTGACATGAGAAGACTGGCCTGCTAGAGCGATATTTAAACTGAAATACATGTTCATGACATAGCATTGTGTCAAATTTCCTGCCTTCATGAATCTAGGCTCTAACCAGTACATTATAAAAAGAAACACATGAAAAATTCTCAGTGCTCTTATTTCTAATTTAAAGACATTCCTTTGCATCCCAGTGCAATATCAAGTTGATCTATATGTAAATCTGACATGATTTCACTTCCCGTGTCCCCAATAACAATGGACAAGTGTAGACCAAGCACTAGCATTCAATGTTGCATTGGTCAGCAGAACTTGTTTGTGCTGAGATTTTACCATGCATCAGCATGATTACAGCTACTGTTGCACCAGCACAGCTGAGTACTTTCAAGAAATCAAACTTAACTACCACATATTAATGAATGTATATAAATATGTGTATATTAGTAAAAATTAGATGATCAAAGACTATAAAGGCAAGGTAAAAAGGACTTTTATGTGTGAACATATGGTTGGCCATATAGTCACAATTTCATATTTTTATGTCAATGGTTTCATATTTTTCAGTAAAAAGCTTGCCTGCAAAAGAAGTTTGTGGCTTGACAAAGACTCTTCAGAGAGCGACTCAAGTGCAATCTACAAGTGTGAGAGTGAGTGTCAGTTGACAGCTGCAGGCCAAACACTGTGACAGTATTTCTCATGAGGAGAGATGAATGAATGAGGTGAGAGAGACCCAGATGCAGGCAGCTGAGGACGATGGTCACGTCTTGGTGGCTGAGAAGTCCCTGGCCAAGGTCCAAGATCTGACTGTTTATTTTCAGTCTGCTGACTCTATTGCCACTGCCATCTTGATTTGAAGTACTCACTGATGACTGGCCTGAGATCCAGATGAGGGACTCATAATCCAAGGGGTCCAATATCATGCTGACCTTGGTGATGGAATCTGCCATTTCATTTCCTGCAATACCTGTTTGGCTCAGTACCCAGCAGAGGGCGAATGCATACTGCTCTTTGTTGGATGACTTTGAAGGCATTATAGGAGGTGAGTTAGAATTGTCTACCATCTTTACAATAAGAAAGTTTTCATAAGTGGGCTTAATAATGGAATCTAAAGCCCTGTCAATGGCCTTGGTCTCAGCCCTGAAGATGGAGGATTTTGAATTCAGGTCACAGCATGAGTTCCCTAGGATTAAAAATGATGTGGCACTGAGAGCTTTATCGTCCTTAAGTCTGTCTGTAAACAGACACAGCTCACAGTTGAAGTGATCAGAGATCACCTTTTCAAGCATCTGTTCAAAGTCCTTGTTGAGGGTAATGTGTTCAGTTCCCACCACTAGATCAAAGATCACTTGTGGTCTCTGGATTCTCCACAGCGGGATGCTCAGGAATGGGTTGAATCTCACCTCACCTCGTTCGATTCCTGCTCTTGCCATCACAGACTGGAATCGGATGCCAAAGATGGGAGTGACACTGAGTGATTTCTCAAACACGAATGCAAAAAGGGGTCAAAGACAGTTTGTAGTCTGGGTTTTCTATGAGTGTGACAAAATTTTGACTCTGTATACTGCAGGGACAATTAGAAATGGTTCATTGATCGTGACTCTCCACTTTGGTCATGCAATATGCATCCAGCTTGTCTGAGGCCCTGACAATGGATAGTGTCAAGCTTTTCGAACTCTGCGGACTCATCAGGGTTAATAAGGCATAGGAATGTCGAGAGGATCCCTCCTGTGATAACAAATCTAGCTGAAGGCCTAATATATGGCCTAATCCGAGCCACTAGCTTCATATGGTAGCAAAAAGAGTTGTGATCAATGGTTTTAAGCCAAAGATTACAAGCACACATTGGTGGGTCCCCCAAATCTGTTAGCGAGTAATCTAACAGTGAATCTCCATGCCCCGTAGAAGAGAACAGAGGGCTGTACTGCACCATATCCGTGACAGCCTGTGGAACTCATTCACAGGAACTCATTCTTGACTGGTCCAAATATCTTTCTACCGCTGACCTATGCATGGCAGTGTTTTTTGTTGGACCTGATCCATGTGTTCCCATGTATCAAAGTGTTGGGTGAAAGCAGATGTCATCCTTGAACTCCTCTGAGAGTATAACTTAGAAGGCAATGCGCTCCCTCCACCACAAAAATCTGGATGCAACCCGTAATATTTTATTAGACCTTTAGCAATCATGAGCACTGCAAGCAACATCTTTGTGGAGCATCTTCTAACCTGAGGTCAGATAGGCAGAAACCTAAATTGAAGTTGGAAGAGTGTGAGCATGTGGACAGATGAGCGCTGACTGATTAGATCCATGCCGCACCCACTGCTATACAACATAGCGGGAAAAACTGCAGGTGATAACAAGCAGACATGCCTATCTATGTCATGCACATGCCTCATACCAGGACAATGTGGCTTGGCACTGATGAGCAAAGATGCTAGCACTGCTGTCGGTTCCAACCCTGCCTTTGACCCGCGCAAGGAATCCGCTGGAGGACCTGGTGGAATGGGAACCCTTGGGCTGGGCAGCCTACTTTGGATTGCACCCCCCAACCCTCCTCCCCCCTTCCTCCAGTAGCCAATAGTGAACAAACTGCTTAACCCAGTCCATGATGCTTTCTTGCAACTTACTTCTTTCTGCCGATGTCCAACTTGTTGGGTAGCAATCCATATCATTTCTTATTTGTCACGGAGTGACACCGCTTGTATGGCTCCATAGTTCTACTACAGGAATAATTTCTCACATCTGGAGCTCGTACTGCTCTCCAGAACTGGTTGTGCACTAATTCTAACAGGCCTTTTCTGGCCAACAGCTAAAAGCTAATCACTCACAGTCAGAGTCAGCTTGTTTTTGTCAAAACTAAGTGTCCTTACCTTCCTTTTTCTTGACTATATGGTGCCAGTGATGAAGTCAAGCTGTGGATGAAGATCATCATTGTCTCTATAGGAATGCTCTTGTTGGCAATTAAACCATCAGCCATCTTTCTCAAAACTGTCTCAGCTTTGGTGGCAGTAGATTGACTCTGAGTGCTCTCCAAAATCTATCATGACAGAAATAAAAAATGTAGGTCAAGTGATTAACTACCATTTGCACAACATTGCTGATATTCAAATAGCATCAAAAGATATGTCCTTCAGGAAGAAGAAACCTTAAAGAAGGCATAAATATGCTTGAAACTAGAACATCATGACAGATCTGCAAATATGAAGGCCATTAGGAAGTCAAACTTGTAAGAGAAAAGAGTGAGAACAATAAACAGTCATATTTATTAAAGTTGTTGGTCTCCAAAACTGAGCTAGAATGCCTCAAAATTTGCTCAATTTGATTGCTCTCCATTGATCATCAGTGTTGTCCCATGTGATAGCGAAGCTGTACAAATATGACATCTCACAAATATTTTGCTCTCATCTGAATACTCACACTTGTAAGGAATGATAAAGTTGAATCTACAGTTGCACATTCATTTTCTAAGCTTTTAAAATTTTTCTTTGCTCCTTGTGTAATGAAACTTCACTATTATTAAAAGATACAAACAAGAACAATTTTACAACTTCCTGAAAAACATTAACTAAAAAGGTGCTGAATGTGATAATGCAAACAATAGACAAAGGGTTATGACCCTCTGCTACCGCCTCACTTACGGTCTTAACTGGCTGCAGCAACTGGTTCAGACACCTTGAGGAAATACACCTGGCTAGGATTTCATATGCATCATATCCCTTGATAAATTTTGCTTCAAAAAACTTGGCTCTGATGGCTTCTACTTCCTTCTCTTCAGCCACCTGACCGAAAAGCTCAGCATGAAAGATTTCTTGAATGCAACTTATTGATGGATCAAGGTCACCAGGGTTCACAGCTGCTTGCAGACTCTTGAGAAGATGGTGTGTGGTGAAACTTAGGACATGCAGCTGAAAAATAAATTATAAGCCAATAGCTAATCAAATAGCAAGCAGCATGTAAGCCTGAAATAAATTTTCTTTTCTTGCTGGATGATGCAGCTGTATGGAGCAACAATGGAGTGTGACTGTTGTTGAATTTAAATGTTTCAGAGCACTAAATACACTAATGCATTGCATTTATGAAAGATTTTCAGAAAGTTATATCAATTTCATTTTCAAAAATGAATATTTTCATTCTCACTTGACCAACAATTTAATCTGACCCTGTTGAAGCCAGAAAAATTTACTGTAAAGATAATTTATCTAACAGGAAGGTATAAAATTTAATATGTCAAGTGCACAGCATTTGTAGATTACTGATGACAAAGTAAACAGCAAAAATTTAGCCTACTTAGTTTGATATGTGTAAATGGGTACTTTTCTCACTGCAAATGTTACCTATATTAAAAGAGAATTCATTCAAAGTTTCCCAAAAGTATAAGGAATTGTCATCATTACGTATGAGCACCATGGCAGCTATATCGAATCCTTTCATTTGTTCAAAATGAAAAGTGATGTTTTTATAACAATTCTGTGTTATTTACAAAGATATTTAACTCTTTATCTCCGGTGAGCCGCTGTCAGCGGCTTATGGTCGCTGTTGAAATGCCGGTGAGCCGCTCCCAGCAGCTCAAGCATTCACACCACTTCACACAACTTCTGCCGTTTACGACATCATTATTTTTGCGACAACATTTGTATTTGTGGCAGTTACCAGAAATACAAACACTATTTGTCATAAAAATATGGGCTTGAGTGTTAAAGTGTGACTTGAAGCCTTTGAAGTGTCGTTTTTCTTAGGCTGGTTACGCTAGAACTGACGGACAGCTATTGTAACGATATGATTAGCAACAAAATTGAAAAGCA
>JBCEWB010276608.1:0-22798 GCA_039654565.1 Peronia peronii
ATTTAACAAAATGAAGCTGCAGGCCATCCTGAGCTTTTTTACCCCAGGCTGGTCTGTATGACAAACTTTAACATCACTTTGTCACAGATACATTGTTAAGCATGCGACGATCCCCACGTGACGCTGCAAAATTGCTTACATCCATCTTTTTAGTTTTGCTATACAATATTTGATTACCCAAATTTACATACACATTTTGATATCCTTTTATAACTCAAACACATTGTCCGTTCAGGGCCACATTTTATCTATATATACCTTGATCAGCCTTTTACCATGTAAATGAACCCACTGTGCAAGGCACGTTATTGTACTGATGTGCCATTAAACCCTAACACAAACAAACAAACAAGATCTAGATATAATCACATCATTATACGTATTTGCATTCTGAAAGTTAGATCTAAATCTAGATCTAGATCTAAATCTAGATCTAGATCTAAATCCATGTTTACATGTGGAAATTAGCTCGTGCTAGTTGCATTGGCGCGTTTGAATGGAATGTCTAACATCACTCAATTCACAAAAGGCATGTTTTCTCCATGTAAAATGAAGCTAGGCTATCAATTCCACAACCTCTCTACTGGAAATTGGTTGGGAATAATAGTCATGTAAAATTTATGTTTACCGAGGGAAAACGAAACAGACACAAAACAAACTTGGTAACCGAGATATCTTGGTCACGGGTCAATACGTTCTCTATTCCAACCGAGATATTCCGGTCACGGGATTGAGTGAGTTAAGCTCTAAACAGTTTCTATCATGTCTCAAAGATGCTAAAAATGACATATAAAATATTGTCCTAGAGCAGTCAGGATCTAAGGAGTTAAGAAGAAGAATCTGGTCATTGCTTAGTGCAATCACTGAAGGAATATTACTAATCCTAAATGTATGGGGTTCTAAGGAGTATCTACAAAGTCAGACTTTCAAATGCTGCACTAAAAACATACCATTAAAGTTTTGTAACTTCACACTGATTCAGAATGTTGACCCATACCATCTCTAAAGAAACAAAATCTCTACACTAAAGAGAACTTATTACTGTTAAGTAAAATATTACTCAGACTGGAAGTTTATCACTAATATATTTATCTATGGAAGATAACCTCTTAGCTTTCTTCTGACAAAATTTAAAAAAAAAAAAAAAATCGAAAGCACCACTTACCACTGAAATTAAATGTTGGAGCAGCTCCCGCGGCTGCAGAAAAGTTAAACCCGCCTGGAGCTGGAGACTGAAAGGCTGGAGTGGCTGGAGACTGGGCTGCAAAGTTGAACCCACCGGTTGAACCAGTCGCAGCAGCAGGCTGGGTTCCGGACTGGCCAAAGTTAAATCCTGACGAGCCTGTGAATATAAAAAAAAAAAAACAAAAAAACATTAAATATAATATCATAAGTAGAAATAATACAATTTATCATCAACATTGATTAGATCAATATATATGACAGTCATTCAGTTGAGCACAAAAAAACTCAAGCAAATCTCAAATTCACAGAAATGTCAAACGCCATTGTCGGCTCCGTTTAATAAATTCCTATATTTTCTTTGTATTATCAATACGCATTTCTTGAACTCTCAACACAGATTTCTCGAACAATTTCATGATCATCATTTACCAGATCTCAAAACAGCAGAATGTCTGATTAGACCCATTTTTTGTTTGGCCTTGATCGTCCCAGACTGTTGGTGATAAGGGGAAGGCGTGTGCGAGAGGTACGAGCAGGCAGTGTATGATAGTGTAGGTCTAAATTTGGGCCTCACTGAAGATGATTCACTAGGAGGGGGTGGTATGGTAAATGAGCGGGGTGGTGGACTAGGCATGATGCCATGCACACATAGCAACGTGGGGGGGAAGGGGGCCTAATGCCCTGTCCAAAAGACACCGGATGGTGTCATGTAGATGAACTGAGAGACCGTGATTCCTAGAATACTTTAAAATCGGACCACATTAATGTCATCATGGTTATGTACCCTACGCAGAACTATTCCTTTGTTTTAGAAAAAAAACAAAAAAGAATAATGACCTTGAACACATTTTTCAATCCCCGAGAAATTAGTGTTTTCCGTGCCCAACAATGTTTAGAAATTTTGTAGACATCGTGTTATCACAGGAAAAACTATTACCGTGCAGAGTCAGTGTCTATCTTGCACATTGCAGAGAATCTTAATTGAAAAGGTATTGCAAATCAAATCAAAGTGGTTCCTCAGCTGCTCAGAAAGTAGAACACTGTCAGACAGAGTGGGCAATGCAACCAGAGGAATTATCAAGACTTTGATTTTACTCATTATAAAATCTATATTTCCCTGCAGAATTCACCAGTCTCAACCAGATCAACCTTACTGAAGTGGTGGTTCAGCTTTCAATCTCCTACAATTCCAAATATGCTAAAAAATTTTCCTAATCCCTACGTGGAACATACTGAGCGACCATAATTTGCAAACAATTTTATTTTAGGTCATTTAATTTCCACAGATAAGAAAAGTTAAAAAGTCCTTTATTCATTGACTAAGTGGTCACAAAGTTATAAAACAAAGACAAATAGTCTACATAACAAAGCAGTTTCAAATGCTGTAAGCACTCACAGGCGAGATAATCTTCATGTCTGGAAGATTGAAAGGCCTACCATAAACCCTGGCTGGAAGTCCTGCACATCCCTGACTGAGCCGTGTTCTACTTGCCAAGCTGCTATGAATGTGACCAAATGGTGGTTGGTTTCCATGCCATAATAATTAAAAAAAAAAAAAAAAAAATCTTAAGGACACAGATAAGACAGATCCAGACAGGCACTCACTTTTTGTATCACTGTTTTTACATGAACGCAACCAAAAGTGAACGAGACAAAATTAAATTCCAACTCTAAAACATTAAAGCATCAAACTGATCACACTTGAAAGTATCAACATCAAAGTCAACATAAAGGACTCACCCAGATTTGTTGACTGTGTGGCAAATGCATTGCTTTGCTGTGTTTGCCCGCCTGAGAAGTCAAATCCAGACTGGGTAGTCGTCGGGGCCCCAAATGGATTTGGTTTTGCTGTCCCGAAAACACTCACACTACCTGCACCTGCTACACTACCAAAAGGACTGGGGTTCGGAGCCTGGTTTGTATTTGTCTGAGCACCAAATGGTGACGCTGGATTTGGAACGGCAGAGCCAAACACAGAGTTTTGTGTGGTGGCACCGAATGCATGAGCTGAGCCACTTCCAAACCCGGTGGGGGCTGCTGCACCAAATGGTTTCACCTGCTGGTTAGCAGCCGAGCCAAATGCTGTGGTGCCAGAAAATGATGAGCCAAATAAAGATGGACCTGTGGTGGTGGCCGTCTGATTCGGAGCTCCAAAGACAGGTCCTGGTGATGCCGTAGGTGTCCCAAAGGCTGCTGGTGCTGGTGGTTTTGCACCAAAAAGGGCTGTCCCTCCAGGTGATGCCATGCTACCAAACACTGGAGTAGGAGCAGCACCAAAGGCAGAGGTTTGTTGTTGTTGTTGTTGCTGAGTGCCAACCCCAAACGTGAAGGGCTGGTTTGAAGGCGGTGATGCGGCACCAAAAACAGAAGACAGCTGAGTGGTGGTAGTGGTCGCCGCTCCAAATGTTGACATCCCCACTGTAGATCCAAATGCTGGTGGCGATGTTGTGGGTGCTGGGGATCCAAACAGTGCAGCTGCGGTCGCAGTGTTGCCAAAAGCTGGTGTTGTACCGCTGCCAAATATGGACGGTGCTGTGGTCGTCGTTGGCACACCACTGCCAAAAAAACTGGGTGCTGGTGCTGCCGCAGCAGTTCCACTAACTCCTCCGAAGGGGCTTGGATTTGGTTGATTTGTCGTAGCTCCAAACGTAAATGGCTTTGCTGCCGTTGCCGTAGTGGCTGTTTGTCCAAAGTTAAATGGAGATGTACTGTGTGTAGTGGTGGTGGTGGCACCAAATGGTGTATAAGCTGGGGGGACACCGGTGGCTCCAAAGGCCTGCTGATTTGATTGTGCCAGTCGGGTGTTAGCGCCAAACACGCTGGTAACTGATGGCTGGCTTGACATGCTCGTTACAACCTGAGTTGACAAGGCACCAAATGAACTTGGCATGCCTGACCCTGGGAATCCCATCGCACGTGTCGTTTGCACACCTGCTCCAAAACCTGAAAAGCCTTGTGTGGAAGTTTGGCCGGTGAAACCTCCTAGCCCTGTGCCTGTCGGTCCTGCTGGGAGACCCATAGCTGTTGTGGTGCTGTTCCCAGTGCTCGGTGCATTAGACATCGTCTGTGCCAAACCAAAACTAAATCCTGCTTGAGGCTGAGATGCTGTTGTAGTGGGTGCGTTTGACGCACCAAATGTAAAACCTGAAGGCAGGGATGATGTTGTTGTTGCTGCTACTGCTGTTGCTGCCGTTGCTGTAGCGGTGCCTGTCCCAAAGTTAAAATTAGGCTGAGATGCAATGGAGCTCTGGCCAAAATTAAACATGGGTGCTTGTGAAGATGTCGTTGTTGGCGCGCCCAAAGAGAAAGTAGGTGCTATCACCGCTTGTGTTGCCGGGGCTCCAGAATTTGTGGATTGGGGAGTACTGGTAAAGGTGAAACTGACAGGCAGCGCCGGGAAGCCAGTGCTCGACGCGGTGGTAGTTGTCCGCCCTGCTAGAGAACTTCCTAAAGCAGCTTGTGAGTTTGTGGCTGATGGCTGACTGGTCGGTGCCAAGGAAAATGAGCCTGGATTAAACGCAGCGCTGGTTGGCTTAGTAACCGCACTCAGAAATGATACTGAAAAACCTTGTGAGACTTGTTGGCTTGGTTGTGATGTTGGCTGGCTTGCAGCGGTGGATGGAGCTACCCCGAACTGTATCCCACTACTAATAGCTCCTGGCATTGAGGTTTGGGACATCCCAGTGAGGACTGAACCACTAGCTGCTGTGGTGCTTGCAGTGCTTGTGGTGCTACTTGCAGGCTGTCCCGCAACTTGACTGAAAGTGAACCCACCACTGACAGCTAGCCCAGATTGTGGGGTGGATGTGGTCACTATCGGTGCCGCTGTAGAAGCTGGCCTTGCACTGCCAAATGAGATGGCAGAGGAAGATGGAGCACCAAAATTGATCTGGAATCCCGTGGATGGCGTCGATGCAGCCGAACTCTGCGGTGCTGTTGAAGGAGTAACACTGAAATCCAGACCTCTACTGGCAGATGATGGTGCTGCGGTGGCTGGTGCAGGAACTGAGGCCTGAGAGGAAATGGTGTTGGTGCCAAATCCAATAAAACCTTGCTGTGAACTGGTTGTGGGCATTGAGCTGGGTGAGGCTAAGGGCTTCCCTGAAACATAGATAAAGATAAATTAATAAATGACAAGATAAAATAAAATAAGAGGTTATATTAATGTCATACCGGCACGCTGTTTTTTATGCCACTGTCAAACTGTTTTCATCAAAGATTTTTTAAAAATTGTCTGATAGGTCAGGCACTGAGCGATTAAGCAAGGCATTAAAAAATGATAAATAAAAAACATGATAATCATTAAGCGTACACTATTTTCCAGATCTAGACCTAGATCGCAAACAGCTGCCCTCTTACATAAGTCTCGCTACGACCATGGCATATTGTGTGTTGTGTCGATACTTTCATATGTTGATTTTCCATTAACAACTCTCACACAACCATATCGATTGAATGTTGTTAGGTGGGAGGAACTAAGCCTTATGAACTTCAAATCTTGATCTTCAAACAGCGACTGAACTCCAGTTTGGTTCTCATCTGGAGCACGCGCAAAATTCCATCAGACTTCCATATTCACTATTAATGCAACAGGTCTTGTTTCGCATTAAGAGTTGTTACAAAAGTGCTATCAGCTAATTTCTGACAAAAATCAAAAGTCTGACATCCCTGATGTTACATCAACACATCATATCATACCAATAACTTAGGTTAACTCTTTGGGACCCAGGGTAAGTTTGCTTTCTATTGCCCAATGTTTCCAAGATTGTGGTCTCTGATCTTTAGTACAGGAAAGAATATCAGATGAGCAGTGCTTGTCACTATGATTCTGATGGTTGCAAGAGTATCACAGGGGTCACAGCAGTATCTTGATACTTTCACCATACACACAGAAAATCATCTTCCAGAACTCATCATACAGGTCAAGAGGGGACCGGAATACTCACTTGACCAAAACCAAACACATCATCATTATCCTACATATATCCAATTATGACATAAATTCAACATGCATTCACACCACATTCAAATGAGACAACAATCCATCAATCTGATGACAAACAAACCAATGATATTGATAAACAATGACAATAATAAAAAATCTGCTGACAGATACTGAACTAACTGTGATTCAATATAGGCAGCTTGTTTGTCATACAATTCCCCCGGCAGGTCAATCACAAGATATAGTTGTTTTTGCCTCAGTAAGTAGGAAATGTTTGACCCACAGTTTTGCAAGGTCATGTCCACAGTGTAACAAATGATGAATAAACAAATTTTCACTGTCCAAACTACAACATCTGTGACCAGCCAGCAAAGAAACTGACCAGGACCAAAAGGTCTATTTTCCTACTGATGTCAAACATTTGACATGCCTGATCAAGGAATATCTCTTCACTAAAAACTCTGAAATAGTTCAGAAGTGTCTCTAACTCTTGTTAGCTGTAACTGACTTTCTGGTTTTGCTGGAATTCCCCTCATAAATTTGTTAAATCAGGGTATATATCAATAAAGCATATGAAAAAACACAAATCTACCCTTTTTTCAAGCAATTCCCGCTAATTTCATTTTTTTTTTTTTTTTTTTCAATCATAGAGCTTTTTAGTTTTGAAGTGGTTTGATTTATGGTCATGTAGCATTGAGTTTTTGAGGCTAACCGCACATCAACTCAATGACAACTGTGTCATCACTTCGGCAGCCATACCATGACTTAGTGACGACTTCGGGTAATAAGAGTTAAACCATGAAATATTTCACAAGAATTTTTTCTGATATATGTAAACATTTATCAGAAAAGATAAAACAGATGGAAACCAACCTGTCAGTGTTAGAGTTGACGACGTAACAGTTGGCTGTTGATTACTGGACGTGCTACTGCCTGGAGATAAAACAAAAGAGACGGGTACTTCAGCACAGAAAGCTACAGAGAGCCGACATATCGGCTTGGTTTGTTTTCCTGCTTTTCCTGATTTAAGTTTCTGTATTTAAATCCAATCCATATTCTACACCCAGGTCCCTTTCCAATGGTATAAAACATGGTGAGTTTTGTATGAAAGGGAGCCAAATATTGGAAATTAAAAAATTCTAGCACTGGTGAAAATTTGACTCCTTGAAACGGCCTGGTCAAAATATGGAAAACAACCCAGTAATCAAAGATGCTCGGACAGCTAGAGATTGATACTGGTCAGTTTTAAATGAGGCAATGTGGCATGCAAAGGGAAAAATTTGTTGGTTGAAACTTATAATTTGCCCTTAAACCAGACCTTGTCAATGAGCACATCACACTCACTGTCTAGCAGACTACTGTTGACATTATGCGCTCCTTTTTACCTTCCAATTTGGACTCATTTCACAAAACAGCCTATTTACATCAAGTCATATAATTTTCGGCACTCCTTTTCAAGTGTGGTCCCAGTCTGTCTCTACTATGGAAGTTGCAATCTTGAAGTAAAAGTGGCACATATCGATTACTGATTATCAATTATTTAGGGACATGATTATGATTGGTAATTTAAGTCTTTAGAACATACCCTAGTCCTAACCCTAATCCTATAATCAAACACTGATATCCTGTCATCGTTTGATCATAGGTCAGCGTCAGGGTTACAGTATGCTCTAGTAGACTTATATTAGCAGTTATAATCACATTCTTGTATAATTGGAAGATAGTAATTGTTATGTGTCATTTCTGCTTTTGAGTTAGGTCTTCTGTAGTAGAGACAGACCGGGACCACATTTAAACAGGAGTGCCTGGTTTTCTTTCCTAACCACGACTTCCATACTAAAATCTCATCAATGTGGCCAGATTCAGAACAATTAAGTCATTTTCTAGTGGGTGATAACATCAATTAATGCTATTTTAGTAATTTATTAATGGACTTACATCTGAGTGTATAGAAATAAATTGTTTCAAAATTATTAAATATTTATTTCAGCTTACTCTTGTTTATATCAACTTCACTGAATAATCTATTTACCTTCGTCATTTTTCAGC
Organism: Peronia peronii; assembly: GCA_039654565.1. Classification (NCBI taxonomy): domain Eukaryota; kingdom Metazoa; phylum Mollusca; class Gastropoda; order Systellommatophora; family Onchidiidae; genus Peronia; species Peronia peronii. Next base: position 8,180 of record JBCEWB010276608.1, read on the forward strand.
AGCTGCTGCAGTGTGTTGGCGGTGCTGACTGACGTTCCGCTGACCAGGCTAGTTGATGTCGACAGCGACGAGGGCTGTGTGGATGAAGTCGCCGACTGCACCAGTTTGTTCAAGCTGTCCAGTGTGGAACTGATGGCGCCTGCGGTAGTAACTGCACTGGATATGGCAGCCGTGACCTGTGACACAGTGGGGGTCACCGACACCGCGGTGAACACTGACGATGTGGCAGAAGAAGTTGTGTCGCCAGAACTTGCTACCAAAGGTATGGGGGAAAAAATGTAAAAACTAACAGCTTTACTTCACAGAGTTTGGTCATGAAATGTCTATTTCACTTGATGTACTTTTACGAAATGTAAAGAGGTAAGTCTATGTTTGGCCTCCTTGTTGCTGCTTAATCATTCAAGTATCTTAAAGCACTACTATTTTGTTTTAGCACTAAAAAATATAATTCTGATATAGACGTAAGCTGCAGGCAGCTGAAAGGTGTAAGTAGAACCTATAAATTCACTATTATCATTAAAAAAGAAAAAAAAAAAAACGGCATGAGTCCCTCACAGGAATACAGTCACCATATAGATCTTCAATACAACAACAAAAATAACTCACTAGGAGAAACACTCATCAATCATTGTAACTACACACACAATGCAAAAATCACACCTATTGTTGAATTCATGAGCCAAATGTGCAAACACAAATTATAAACTGGCTCTTCATTCATTAAACTACTATATTAACTTTTAACAAGTCTGGATAAATATCCCAAAAAGACTGAAAAACAAGTTAAAAACATCCTGTAATACAGACTAGCCAATCCAGCCAACTATATAAAACACATTGACTTGGTTGTTCAACTCACCCGTCTTTTCTGAAGATTCTTCATTTTCTAGCATGTCTAGTACTCGGCGCTGGTACTCCTTCTCTCTGTCCCTCTCAAAGTCAGTGGTGGTCACCAGGGCACTGGCCGGCAACACCTGCACACACACACAACAAACACGGAAACAAATAAATAATATTAGCAACAGAGTTCTGAAAAAAAAAAAATTTAATCTATTCAATCAGTAAAAACAAAGAGTTCAGTGGAAAAAAAAAAAACAAATGTCAAACAGTGAAAACAAAGAGTTCAGGAAAAAAAAAAATTATTGAAACAGTAAAAAAGTTTGGTGGAAAACAAAGAAAAATATAGGCAACTGTTAGAACAAAGAGTTCAGCGGGGGAAAAAAGAAGTCAACAAACAGCATGAGGAATAAGTTCAGTGGAAACAAAAATGGAAACAAATATGTTTAGTAAGAGTTCAAATGAAAACAAAATCAACAGACTTTGGTGTGGAACAATTTCTGAACAAATCTGTAACAAAAAGACTTGTCTCTAATGAGTTCTGTCAAAAAAAAAAAAAGAGAGAGAGAGAAAACCCTAACCTAGATTCTAAGCCCAAGCTTATTCTCAGATCTAATGCCTGAGCTAATTGTTTTGATGCAAAATTGTGGCAGAGAAAAATGATGGATTCAGGGCTGGGTGGATCATTTATCTTCTTCACTATGTTCATTGCAGAAGCTAATCACAAACTTCAGTGTGTGTTTGCAAAGCAATTTCCCAATCTGGATTATTTTTGTTTTATCCTATCTTCAGGCCTAAACTTTTCTTAATAAAAAATATCGTCTCATTGAGAATATTGTCATTGACACGCTGATACTCCAACAGTTCCTTCGGTTGTTTCTTTCTGATCCAACTACTGGAGGAACCACACCATTCATGGGAAATTGACGAAAGAGCTAACTTGGGGCACCTGACAGTACCTTACCACTGAAACAAGTATGACAGGCGGGTACACTTTGATACTGATGTTAAGGAAACATTAGTTTACTGTTACTCAACAAAAATGTTTTCGCTGTTTTCTCTTGTTACTCTTTATTTATCAGCTTGATTTAATTAATTTCATTTGGACATCTCAAACACCAGCCAGGATATTCCCACTAGTCTCCTGATAGTGTTAGAGCAGTGGTTCCCAACATTTTTGCCCTCGCAACCCTCTATCTAAAAAGTTTGAAACCCAACACAACCCCCTACTATCGGCAGCTCGATTTACATTCTATTTTCTGTGATGGAGAGGAAAAACACTGAATCAAAAACGGAAAAAATTTAAAATCATAAAAAAATGTAACAGATGAGTTGAAATTAAAACCAGCACCTTTCGTGGGTCATTTTTTAAAATTATAGGTCAAACTGATACTGCACTGTGACTTAAAGTGTATGGCAAAGTGTGCCTGCCTAAATGTTAGCATTTTTGATGACTACACTGACTGTTACTCAGAAAAAAACATGTCTGGCGTTTTTAACGTGTCATTCTGTCGAACATACCATTCGGGTCGAACATACCATTTGGATCAAACATTCTCACGTTTACTATTCAACTATTATCACCTGTTAGAATAAGTCAAACATATTAAGTTTTTGCCGGCTTTATATAAGTAGGAACTCAGATTTTTATGCCACAATGTCGGCTGCCAAATTTCATATGGATACATTCAGTAGTTTTTGAGTCTATAAGCCTTTTATGGATTATGTTGCAGATTTATACTATAGATAAAAATAGACTTGAAAAAAAATATATACTAGGACTACAAAAATTTATATACAATTCACCTCCAAACCTCACATCAGCAGGTGTCAAAGACTTATCACTGTGAATGGTGAGCTAAATCTGCCCACAAATGAAGTCATGAGAGTGCAATCAACAAGAGGCAAGTCTGTATTCTAGTGAAGCTACATCCAAGAAGCGGAAAGTTATCTACATTTGAATCACAAGTCAGAATAACTGGGCCTTCACTTACCAGAATACTATTAACAGTCACATTTCCAGGGTCACTAATTTCCAGTGATTTCACTTCTTTCTCAAGTTTTTTAGTATCACACTTCAACGTTTCTAATGCAAGCTCTAGATGTTTGCAGCAAGCTTTCAGTTCCTCCACAATGAATTTCAGGGCTGCCAGATTTGCATTCCATGACTTTTCAAGACTGTGTGGGCTTGACATATTGTATCTCCTTATGTAGATTTTTCATACAAACACTGGCCAATTATCCTGCCTCAAGTCACTCCCCTGATGTGAGCACACCTATGCTTTTTGAACATGAAGAATAAATCTCTCCACTACTAAGAAGTAAAACTGAAACTGAAACCAGCTAAAGGAACAGGAAGTGACCAAAATATAAAAAAGTTTACTGAGAGTCCCCAACACACAAAACAAAATCAGATATATTTAACAGAAATCCATTCAGTATTACTAATGTAACTGTAACTTTACACATCTAAACTGACAATGACCTTTTGGTGTAATAGTATTACTGGTACACCAGCGCTGAAGCAAAGGCCAGGATAACATGGGAAATAATAAAGTAAATATTTGTGGTGAAGTTGGCCCGGGCACAGTAGTTGTGTCCCTTTAATTACTCCACCATACCGCAGAATTACCACCTGGATTTTCAAGGCTCAAAGGAAGTGAAAAATTTCAGAGCCAAAAACACTGGACATGGAGCACTTTACGAAATGCTATGATAAATGATGAAAACGTCATGCAGTTATCACCTGCAGTATTTCATAGGCTAGAGCTTACTAGGCAATGTCACATACACATCTTAGTCCACAGTCTAATGATGTATGTATGTATACTTAAATACATAATTAACTATCCATGTATATATAATTAGCACTTTCCCTTGACAAGGATGGATATACAAGATAATTTCTGGTGAAATCTTTCACCACAATATTATCTTATCTTTGAAAGCAATATTCTAAACCCAAGAACATGGCAAAATTTTCTGTCTCAAATGACTTTTAGCATCCAACCTTCATCTAAAAGATATTTTATTCTAATAGCTGGCCTATTCTTGACTTACCTTCATGGGCCGTATTGGGCTGTTAGATGTGCCTATGGACAGGTTGTGTTTCCTCAACACCACTCCTTCAGCAATTTTCCTCTTCACAGGAGTTGAGACTGTGCTACTGGTTGTCATCTGCAGAAGGGATGCAAGAAATGAATTAATTTCCGCAATATCTTTATGTGCTATTTTGGTAAAACTTAAATCAACAGCTGTTCATTTCAAAGAGCATCAAAACTGCATGCAAACCACAAGATTAAATAATTTAAGCATTAAACAGGCCAGCATACATAGGCGAGACATATTCTGTGAAATATACAAATAACTCTACACAACAAATTTTTTCATTTCAACTCAGTCTCAGTGAAGTTTTATGTTGTTTTCAGAAATATTTTTTTCAATATGAGATGTGACGACATGAAATCAGGCTCTCGTCAAATTTTGAGCATATGGAGTTATTGATATCACTGTGAAGATTATTCATTTCCTTTTCTGGGTGTGAACAAATTTTTATTCTACCTTAAGAAGTTGAGATACTGGCAATTAAAGACAATGGGGGGTGTGACTTGCTGCAGCTGACATTGTGAGAAAATGATTAGTTTTGCTAATCCTTATTAATCCTTACCAGGCTATGCCACTAAATTACAGTTTTTTTTATTTTCACTCAATCTATTCACCCATCTGAACTCTTAAATCCATTTTTAGATTGATATGGAAGGATTCAGTGAAGGAAAAACAAACTACATTAAAAATTCTTTCACTGTTGAAAAACACCTGATTTCTCCAGTTGCCTCAATTTGACAAGCACCTGATTTCATCGTGTTGTGTTTCATATCATTAAAATGTCACCTGTTGAATCCACTGGTCTGGTGAAATCTATATTTGAGCTGTCCAAAATTTCAAAGGCAAGATACCAGTGCTAAACATCTGGACATCATGTCGAATCTCTTACAGACAATTCTGAATTTTAGCTTTCTTACTATCTTGAGCTTTCTCATACAAGAGGGTATCATGTTTAAGTAAGTCTAATTTCCACTTACAGAGTTTGTCGGTGGCGATGTCGTAGCAACCACAGCTTCAGATTCCGTCGTCTGTGCTGGCATAATAGATTGTACAGGTGGAGGGGCTGGAACCGTTTTCTTGACTGGCGGCTCTTCAAAGCTGAAACAAAGCACACAAAAAAAAAAACCAGCAAAAGATAAATGACAATAATAAATGGAGTTTGTACTGATAGTAGAACATGTTGAACGGAATAATGCCACTGAATATCCAAACTAATGCATAAAAATGCACTTTTTTGTTGACTGTTACTATTGTGATATTGCACACACTTCATCCAATTTCACCGGAGCTATGCCAGGAAAGAGAATATGTTTGAAATAATACAATTTTAGAAAGTCACAGTGGTGCAGTCAGTAAACGCAATATGGCAAATTGTTCAAAAGAACAAACACTTTCAACAATATTATCAGAAGTTGGACTTGATGATGATTCTATGTAACTGGCCTTTAGTAACAACAACAAATGAAAAAATAATAAAAAGACATCCATTTTTAATATTTGCAATGCTTGATTGTCACAGAACTATTTAATTTAAAAAAAAAAAGATTAAAATTCAGGATTTATATAATACTCAGAGAGAATCCTGTTAAACGGGTTTTTTGCCACCGAGAAATATGTCATTTCCCAATAGTTGTGATCGTTGGAAAAGAGACTGACCTCTGATCTGCCATGGTGATGTCAGAACTAAATGACATGCGGCGCATTGTATCTCGACTCTGTGATATCTGACGGATCCGTTTCAGGTCAACACCGCCCTGCTGCAGCTGGAAAATAAAAAGCACAGAATGATAAAGTGTTTTTGTAACAACTTTAAACATTTAGCTAACATGACATCTTGATCAATCCATGCTCAAAATGATTCCTAAATCATGCTGCATTGCACCATACACCGTGCAAAACCTTCAAAAGCTGACATGGCTGTTATAGCCAAATTTCATTCAATTTATTTACAAATACAGAATTTGGTAACAGAGGCATTAAAAAAGCATTGCCAAATTTTTAATTTTTTAAAAATGTGTTAACTCAGCTTACTAGACCCTTTCAGTAAATGTCTGAGACTGTGACAAAAGATGGTAAGGCTTTATCAGTTGACTTACACACATCACTCGTCTTTAAACAATACTTTCCCTGTTTTTACTTACAGGAGGAAAATGGGTATACATTTTGAACTTATATTGACACACAATACAAAAGAAATAAATTTGAGCTGTCTGAGAATGACAAGAAAGAAAATGTCAGTAGAGAAGAAAAAGTGTTGTTTACAATGTGTGTAGTCAAGGACTCACTATCTTCTGTCAATCTCATCTACTCTTTATCTTATTATTTTCTTTCACGGTGCTGATTTTTCATGTAGTTTCTGATTTCCAGATAGAATCTCCTGTCTAATGTGATTCCATATGAGACTTTCAGACATACGATTTGCATGTACGTGTCTAATTATGCCTGTGACAAAAAGAGTTAAGAAACCTACCATTGCTAAATTTGATCTTGCCCTCAAACTTGAACTCAGTGATGACTGGATCGAGCGCAGCACAGACTTGCTGTTGTTTTTGTTCCCGGCTAGCTGTTCCACGGGTTGTTGTTGAGGGTGGTACACATGTTGCTGGGGTCTGAGAGTTCTGTCCCCTCCGAGACCGGCATCTCGCTGATGGTGGGTAATGAAGGTGTCCACAGCCGGCACTGTCGAAGGGCGCTGGTCGGTCAGATTCTCAATGTGGAGCAGGGAGGTGCCAGGAGTGCCCATCAGGTTTGGCAGAGTCTCAGGCATTGATGGAATGGACACAGATGAGGCGTTTGATTGGCTGCTGTCTTGGCGCCTGGAAATGCACAACAATTTTGAAATCAATGATACATTTGCCAAAATCTTTGTGCTGGACATTTTTTTTTTTCTAAATTTTTAGATTAAGCCAAAAACTGCACTGCACACTATATATACCATAGCTAAAGCAAAGCCCTGCAAGCGACAACCGTATTTATTCATAGGGGCTCCTCGTTGTGCTGTGATATTTCTTACCATGTCACTTAAACTTGGGGTTTATCGGCCTCAGTTTTGTCAAAGTTATCGCCATAATCATTATGGGCAGCTCAATAGACACTCCAAAAGGTAAATGAAATTTTAGGCCAAGAAATTCCATGGCCAAAGATGAAATCTTCTTAAACAGAAGAGAAGAACAGAAATCAATGGCCACATCATCTACTCAAGTGGTCTGAAACTACAATAAAAAAAAAAAACTACATGTATGATGCGAGAGAGTATCAGATAGGTGGAAGTCTCTTTGTATATACCATACTTAATAATAATGCAGATTCCCCTGACCACATGACCCACTCAACAAGTTTCACACTGACCAGCGATCAAGCTGTTGAGAGTACAAGTGAGTCATAATTGCTATGAATGAAAGCTAAAGTAGGCTATGTATCGACTAGTTTTATATCAGATAGCTCTCTTGTGCCATCATTAAATCACTTTATATATATATTTCTATGTGGTCACTACTGCCCTGTCAACGTTTGCCAGTCTGATCTAACAGTCCATGTATCACAGGGATGACAGCTTTACAGTTTACACTGACATTCTATAACGTGAACATAAATACACCCCTGTGTGAAGTGGCTTGGTCCAAGCAGTTACATTAGGTTATGAACAAATCTGTAATGGAAATCATCTGTGTGATGAGGGGTGATAAAATTGGCACCCATATGAAATTCACATGTCTTTGTGAATACAATCCTTTCTCCTACCATTGGATCATTGCAAATATTATTAGATGTGAAGAAAAGGTGGAGTTAGAGGAAGACGTTGGTCAGTAAGTTGGTCCTTCTGGGTCAGTACTGTGTCACTCCGAAGCCAAGGCGGAGTCCCTATAGTCAGAACAAACATCCTGAGGCTAAGTACCTGTGCCGACGATCAAGACCGATAAGCCCAGCTGGCCGTGCTGCAGGGCGTTATAGCCCTTAGGCTGGGTTACAGTTCTAGAGTTACAAAGATTGAAGGTAGAAGATCCATTTTTTTTTTTAGAAGTCTAACAAATAAAAATCCATTTTTATCTCTATTCAATTCTATTGCAAGTTTATGGTCAAGATAGGCTCGGTAGTCTCATCAGAAATATTTCATGCCAACAAATTGTTTTTCAAACAAAACTCTGCATGCAAAATAGTTTTCAAAAATTTTACTTACTGCCGACAACTGATGCAGAGTTTAAAATTTATTTCTGTCCTATGCTGTCAAAAAAAGATTCACTTTTCCCCTGAGTAATCCTACCTTCTTTTTGCTGCATTTATCCATGCATCTTCACTGACAGTTTCATCTTGTGTAGTGGGTCCAAATCTTTTTCTAAAACAGCATGTGGAGTGGCAAGTCAATAAATTGGTTATAAAATGATAACATGAGAACTGAATTTTTAAAAAATATGTGCCTTTATGTCAGGTTCTAGAAATAACTAGAGATCAAAATGCTGCACACAACAGAGCTTTAATATAGCACCTGAAAGTTTCCATTACATGCAAACAAGTCTAGAATCTGCATACCGAAAATGTAGGAATATCACCATAAATTTACATTAAATAAATGAAATAAGAGACAATATAAATATAATATGCAAAAAATGTCTGCCTTTCCATGGTTACAGAAATAGCTGAACTCAAAAGGATATGTTGACAATTCTGGATACAGATTCTTCCTTATAATATTCATTTTTTTCCTACAGTCCTCCAATCTGATTTCATAGTACAGATTCCATCAAAATCCATGACTACTGTTTATAAAGAAGATAAGATAAGGATAATAATTCCAGAACTATGAGACTGACCTTTTCTCTCTCAGGGCAGAAACAACAGTTTGGGTATCCACCACACGAGCTCTGCTGGGTTCAGTGGTCACAATTAATGGTGTTGTCTTGAAACTGTTTAGAGAAAAAGACAATTAGGAACAGGAACAATGAGAGAAAAATTTTATAGATCAGAAAAAATATGATTTACAAAGATAGACACTTCATACAGACTGAACCTTAGCATTAATGTCCATTTTATATTACATTTATAAAACTGTCTCGAATCCATCAGTCATTTAAATTTTCTTTACGTCTTCATTTACAAATAAACTCTTTTGTTTGTATAACGATGAGCTGAAACTAATCATAATCTTTTTTTTGTAAAGTCAATATTATTACTGAAAATCATATCCCTCTAATTTTCTTGATGACACAGAAAATGTAGTATCAAACAGTGAATGTCTTACCTCGGAGCAGCTGGTAAAAGTTGTTGATCTGGTGCCGCAAGTTTCACAGTGTTAGGGCTTTGTGGAGTATTGCCACTGACAATATCTGCCAGACCAATCGATTCTCTTCTTTTCAAGCGCACCCACGGAATCTGACCCACAGTAGACTTTGCCAGACTGGTGCCATAGTTCAAACTGGCAGATCTTCCCACAGGTTTTCCCCGAGGAGACATTAACTGAGGACTGCAGAAAACAATAGTATGAAATGATTGCAGTAAAGTCAATGATTTAACCTCTGACATCTTTGTGATATGTATAATCTTGTACCTGGGGCAAATGAGTTGGAAGTCACGTCAGTGGATTTCGAGTTACAGCCGTTTTTAACTATTTTCCGACTGAGATACAGCGGTCTCCGCCTAAGAGCCCGATCCCTCTAACAACCCATTCTGCTGCGAAACGAAATTTTTCCTCTATAATTTTCCCCTCTAAGAACCCGCTCCAGGCGCCCCCACATAAAAAAATCCGCCTAAGAGCCCGGTGTTGGGCCAAGACAGCTGATTACTTATGGTATAATTCCACATCATACTGTACACGTGAGAGAAACACAGTGCTAGATGTGCAGTAAAATGGGCACAGAGGTGGAGAGAACAGGTAGACAAAGGAATGGAGGTGAGAGTTGATGTATGACTTTTACGTTACGTTCTATAATACGTCTTTCAACCTCCTAGTGGAGGTTATCTCGACGGGGTTTTGAAACAACAAACAGAAAGCAAATCATATATTTCCTTAAAAAAAAAATAAATAAATTAAATTTAAAAAATAAAAAAAAACTTTTTTGGTCATTCGTGGGTCCCTTGATATTGTTATTTTGGTATGTCACATCCCTAGTATCCGTATCTCCTACTCTATTTTTCCCTACTCTATCTACACAGGAATGAGCCCTTCGGTCTTTATTTCTTATTTCCCTTGCATGCCTACTTTTACAACATTAATTTTTAACGATATTTATTTAGACAGAGTTATGATATTTATTTAGACGATATTTATTTTATATATACATTATGTACATATTGGGGATTCCCTAGGTCACAATAGGTTATGAGGTTCTATCTATCACCTCGCATATCTCAGTCGGCAGAGGACAACGAAAGATGTATGACTGTAAAACCAGGCCACGCTGTTGACTAATACGTGACCATTGCTTTGTTTGACAACACCTGGGACACCACCTGTGATTAGTTTTGTGGATAAGGAGGAGTAAGTTTAGCCTCCTAGCTGGTCAGCTGTTCTGCTACTTCGGTCGGTTTGTAAACACTTGGGTCACTCGTGCGATTATCAGCAGGATAGCATAGCAATATTATGTTTTCAACAATGATACCATTATGTGAAAACTCAAATGGCGTTTAAATGCTGGGAAATATTAGTGTAATTATATGCTAAAAAAATATCAAGAATTGCTATATCTCATTATAACATACACACAGGGAAGAAGGCTGTACTTATTCGTATACATGTATAAATCTTTAACTAACGGTAACAATCAACTAATCATAGTTGTGAAGACAATCTGGTCAGACGGGTTGCGTAACTTTTCGATCCACCTAAGAGCCCGCTTTTCTTGTCTACCGACGACCAGGTTCTTAGGCGGAGACCACTGTACCAAAATTTTTTATTTTTTTCCCGCAAAACGGAAATTCAACCTTTTCTAGCCTAAAAAAAAAAAAAAATTGGCACCTGAGTTGGAAAATGGTTAAAAACGGCCGTAACTTGCGATGGCCCAGTGCGACTTCAGACTCATTTGCTCTAGGTGCAAGACATAATGCTTTTTAAATCACAGATGTTTACGGCTATGAACCTATTACTCAATAACCAATAGAAACATCTCATCCCAATTTTTTGAAATGAGATACTTCGAGATCGGTCATATGACCCAGGACTTTTCGTTCACAAGTTGATTTGTGTGCATTCTCTGCCCTGACAGACAAGTTCTGACGAATGACAAGCATTCGGACATGACACACCATATAAACAAAGCCACATGTGAGCAAATGTTTCCATGGTCATGTGACCAATCTCGAAATACCTTATTGAAAACAGGTGGTCACAAGCACATGATCTTTAGCTAGCATGGCCAGTTGTACATAACAATGTTCAGACTTGATATCAAGAAAACAAATTTAAATACGCTTATTTAACAATTACTAACTCACTTCCTTCCTTGTAAGGCTGAGTTTTGAGACACAGATCGATATACAGATCTAGGTCCTACATCCATATTTTTACTGCAAAGTGGCTACACGGACCCGGTCCCCATAGATTTTTTTTGCTATACTGACCTGGAGCTATTTTTAGAAATGCCCCTTGGTAAGCATCTAGTCACAGTCAACTATCTCTTATGGATTTGGGTGCCACATGTTCATCACATGCTGAATTTGGGTGCCACATGTTCATCACATGCTGAATCTGAAACCCTTGTTTGGCTAGGATTAATGTTTAAGGTTGGGTTAGGCTCAAGAGACCAGTTTTCACCGCCTTGTGTGTTTTTGTGTTTACCTTCTTTTTTGTGACTGCGAATGCTTGACTTCCCTTGTTTCGTTTTCTAGGCTAGCCTGGAAGATGTTGCGCAAAGAGTCAATTTTGCAATAAAGAGTAAGTTCTAAGCATTTTCGAATTCTTCAAGAGTCTTCTCTTTCAACAATAGCATGATAGACAAGGCTCTAAACATTACCATACCTGCGGTAGCTTTTGGATCTAACCCATACTCGCGGAGGCTAAGTAAGTCAACATAGCAAAACATCGTACATGTAGATCAAGACCTATCAGTGATGCATCCTTCGAATGAAATTGAAAATTCTACTTTAATTCCTATGTTTTTTGTTGATATTTGGTCTTTTTTCTCTGCTTCAAAAACTGATCCCTCTAGAATACTTAGTGAACCTGCAACACTTAAGCAAAACAGATCAGGGTCCAGATAGCAAGGTAATACTAAGCGGGCCCGGGTCCATATGGCAACCGCCTTTTTACTGTCACAAAAGCCTCTTAACTTAGATATAGTCTAGTTATTGTTTGACAAATAATGACAGATTATAAAATTATAAATGAAAGTTGGTATGCTTACCTTCTCAAACCTGCACTTGTCTCAAGGGCTCGTCTCACCTTTGGAACCAGAGGTGTTGATAAGAGAGGTCCATGAACACCACTAAATGACTGATTTCCAGATTTCACTTTCATGCTGGACAATGTGGATGACTTTGACTGAACATCTGTCAATGGTGAAGTTATGGGCCTGCGAGGACTTCTAGTTTTTCTAATGGCTGGCAAGGATGTATTGAGTTGATCATGAAGCCCCATGCCTGTGCGACTTCTTATGCCCCCATGTCTGGGAACATGTGAAAGTCTCCCTGTGTTAGAATTATCAAGTGACTGAAACAAACTATCATGCAGATTTATATCCTCACTGTCAGTCCCAAATGACTGTGAATCAGAATCGCTCTGCTGCAATCCATTTCTGTGTTGACCGGTTTCCTTAGAATAATCTGAAAAGTTTGTGTCGTAAGATTTACGACTATTCAATGTGCTTCCTACATTGCTTTGACTCGAGGCGCGGTCCGATCCTCGATCAATATCAAGTGTGTTCTCCTTTCCAGTTCCATTTGAAACTCCACTTTTATGAGATGCGTTATCAACATCTTCTTTGGGCTTTCTTCTAAACGGGTTCCAATTTTTCCACATGGCTGAAAACCACTAAAAGAAGATCTGACACAAAAGACGTACTGCATGCGTCGTCCCAGGTTTGAAAATCGCAGCAGTCATCGGAAAAGTTATCTGATCAGGAAGCGCATCCGGCGGAAATGACCCCAGGGTAATTCAAATTGTGAATCAATAAGCCTGTAAAAACATGGATTCTATATCGCGCTCTCGGCCGGGCAACAAAACAAATCAATTATATGTAAATTTTTGTTCATCCCTGCCCCCTCCTTCCCCAACCTCTCACCCCTATTATTGCATAATCGAAGGACAGACAGAAAAATAAACAAAATATATTTTAAAAAGTTCAGGAGATCTGTATACAACACCGAAAAGGAGCGGAGATTGGAGTAAGGAAAGCCGATGGTAGAGAAAGTAAGGAAAAAATCTTTTCTAATGGGGGTGAGGAAATAAAGAATGTGGGCGAATATTTCCTCATCTGTGATGTGGAGCAAACATAGAACTTTTGCAAACACTTCTCCACTTTTTTGAGTTTCGTTGAAAGTTTTAATGGGCTCACTGCATGATTTCTTACAGACATTTTCTCCAAGTAAACCAACCAGCAAAGAGGAAGGACAGTTATGATAGCAGGGGCCAATAACCCTTGTTTAAATGGTCATTGCTGTTGACCAGCCTTGTTACTTCCCTTTACCACACACAGGGAATGTTGAATAAGTCGTGTAAAGAGGGCAAAACTCATTTTTCAGCTCTTTGCTTGAATTGTGCGTTAGGAAATATTAAACATTAAACACAATTAGGCCTACACACCCACCCATATCTACACACAAGAAAAAAAATGATGTAAAGAAAATATTTTCTTTTTATCGTAATAATTTTATCTATTTTTATTTTTTCCATGAAATGAATACTATAAATGACAAAAACCATTTTTTTTTCTTCATACTGCTTGTTCAACAGTCCTTGTGTCTAGGAGTGAGACGGCTGACCAAACATTATCTCCGCTGATTAATCGAAGATCCAGTAAGCCAAAGCTTTCTCTCCTCCTTCCCATCTCTCTCCATTACTATTACGTTTTTTTCTTTTTTTGTTTGTTTATTTTTTTGCCCTTTCAAGAGACTGTATTACCTGGAGATCAGTAAGTGTGCCTGTTATCCTAAGATACAGTGGCTGGTTTCCATGGTATTCTTTATATAACAAGCACAATTTTTCATGCTCTCCACCTGCAAGAAAGTAATTAGCATCAGTTCCAGTGCATGTACGTATCAGGAAGACGAAGGTTATTATTTCTGCCACTTGTCAGAACTAAACACCAGTGAGGTTGTTCTGAATCACCTAGTGTTCATGTTATAGTCTAGTGGTGCACACTTTGTTTGACAGTGGGAGTTGTTGAGCATGTGACAAAAGTTCATGACCCTTTGGCCATTGTTTACATCATCACATTCAAGACTTATTAAATCTGTGTAAATTTTCCTTTCTCTCCCTCACGAGAGGTTTTTACTTTATTCATTTTTATCTTTTGTCAAATGGGAGATTATTTCGCACATGATCTGCTCCTCCCTTACTTGTGTAAGGGGAGATCATTTTGACCAGGCTTTTACTTCTAGATTCTCTTTGCCAGGCAAAAGAGGTGTTTACCAAGCAGTGTAAAGAGGCAAAAATCCCTTTACTTCTTTTATCCGAAAGACTGACCACCAAAAAATTTGATAAAATTATAACAATAAGAAGAAAACATTCTCTTTACATCATAATTTTTT
>JBCEWB010276827.1:0-22796 GCA_039654565.1 Peronia peronii
ATCTATCTATCTATCTATCTATCTATCTATCTATCTATCTATCTATCTATCTATCTATCTATCTATCTATCTATCCGATTGTCTGCCTACCTGGCTGATAAGTCTGTTTAGTTTCAATAAATAAACAATGATGTATTGATACTGCCATCCAGACCACTGCCATCTCCACAATGTCTGTCTGGCTTTGTCTGCCCACAGCTACGCGATCATGCAGAAATGCTGGAAAACAGAGCCAGAGAATCGCCCACCTTTCTCCGTCTTAAGGGACATCTTAGACAACTTACTCCAACAAAACACAGTAAGTACCCAAAGTTGTAATTATATGGGGACCATGCGCTTTTAAATTTAAACGTATCGATGTACTGATATGCTCAAAGAAGTCGGGCAGTATACTCTGCTTATGCATTATAGATCCATTAATTATGACGTCTCTACTTCCTCTTCCGCCCTCCTTTTTTTCCAGAATTATGACGTCAGATTTCCGCTTCTGCCCCCTACTTTTTTTTTTATTGCACTACAATGGCTGAAGAGCAAAATTGCTTGAATCCAACTTCGAAGGCTACATATTGAGTACTTTACAACATCAGTGCAACGTCGTTTTAACAAACCCTCTGTGGTAGAGAGCTGGAGCTAATTACGGTTTGTTTGGTGCCTCCCTTTTTATATTTCCGAGTTCGCGTGTCACACTCCAAATACGGAAGTAAACACGAACAGAGAATTATGACGTCAGACTTCCGCTTCCGCCCCCCTCCCTTTCTTTTTTTTTTTACACGGAAGTAAACACAAACGGGGAATGGATCTATATCAAAACCTCCTTCGCCATTTCACCTTGGACGATCTAGATACATCGAGGATCTTTTCTATTCACTAATATGTACTCGCGAGATGATTTGTTACATCGTGGGTTTCTGCCGCCTGATATCAATTGATTGTGCGGTAAAATACATGTACACACAATATACAATAATGTATTTAAATGTATGCAAGAGGTTTATAAGAGCAAATCATAAGACAACCACCGACATAGGTATAAAGTGAAACAATAATAAATTAAATGTAACCGTGGAAAAAGCCCTTTGCAGAATATTTTGGTTTAGATTTAAATTATAACGATGAGAATATTATATGAGATGCGACACGATGAAATCAGGTTCTCGTCAAATTTTGAGCATATGGAGTTATTGGTATCATTGTGAAGATTATTCATTTCCCTTTCTGTATGTGAAAACAGTTTTGTGCTATACTAGCTCAACATGACCTATTGCTGCAGTGAACTTGGTGGGAAAGTATCACTTTTGTTAATCCTTATTAATGCTTATTAGGCCATGCCACTAAATTATATTTTTTGAACTTTTACTCAATCTATTTCAACAAATTTAACTGAAGTTTTAGACTGATAAAGACGGGCTCTGTGAAGAAAAAAAATGTGTGTTAAAAATTAATTCATTGTTGAAAAATACGTGATTTCTCCGATCGCCTCAGTTTGACGAGTGCCTGATTTCATCGTGTCGCGTCTCATATCGTAGTGATATTACCTTTCTGGTGCTGGCTTGTGGCTATTGCTCCGTCCCCTGCCCCCATAACGGCTAGGGATACAGCTTAGGAAGATAATAATAATCATTTCAAAGTAATCTGTTTCAAAATAATAATTTGGTTAACATTGGTATTAAACTAAGTTTGGCAAGGAAAAATAAGAGGTGTTTAATGAACAAGATCCTATGAAGTCGTTAACAAGGATTACTAATCAACATTCCGGTATCATTAAAGAGGAGAAGGAACTCCCAAAATAATAAATACATAAGTTAACAAATAAATAGAGAATTAAATAAATAGATGAGTAAATAATAAATAAATAAAAAAATAATGAACCATTACTCAGTTTGGTGCTTGTAGCCGCTGATACGATTATTTTTATACTGGTATTTTTACACGCAGATACGTTAGTTTGTATAGTTAACATTTTATAATATAAAAAGAAACATCCGCTATAGGTAATTGTAATGGGCCCTCGTACTGGAACGTGTTTGATGCAGACATTTTAACAATAATTTGATGATCTTTTTTACTTTTTACTTACAGGAGTACCTGGATTTGTCAGATGAGCAATATTTCATGCAAGGCACCAATATTGGCTATGGTGAGGCTTAGTGCCTTCGTCATCATCATCATCATCTTCATCTTCATCTTCATCATCATCATCATTTTACAAAAAATGTCAAAATTAAGACGACTGTCCACCGGCAACTAATCAAATACACCAAAAAAGTTGAAAAACAATATGAAGAATGTAGAATTGAGCTAATAAAATGAATTAATAACACTAGCCAAATTTTCGAGCTCACTTGGCTCTTCGTTGGGGCAATAATAATCATCATCATCATCAACTTTTTATAAAATTGGCTTAACGTTAATACTGTCTACCGGCAACTATTCAAGTACATCAAAACAATGGAAAACACAGTATGAAGAGTTTGACATTCGAATTAATAAAGGAAAGTGATGTCGCTAGCCAAATTTTCGAGCCAGCTTGGCTCTTCGTCGGGACAATAACGAAAACATATAAAATGTAAATAGTGTATTGCTGTACACGAAAGGAAATGTTAATTAAATGATTTGCTTATTGTATAGGAGAGGCTTTTCAATTTTGTTCAAAAAGGAAATAAAAAAGTACATTTTTAGAGCAATTAGATCTTAACAACTGCTGATTTACAATGGTCAAATTAAATGAATGTATGAATATATATATCATCATCATCATCATGGTCATTTTATAGAAATACTTTGAAATTCAAGGCAGAGACTCGATAACGTGGATCTTATATAAAATTTGGCCCTAACACTGAAGCGTAAAGATCTGTGTTTCTACTTACATAAAGCCTAGAAAAACTTAACATGTTTGACGGTGTTCTAAAAAGGCGATAATATTACAATAGTAAACTCACGACAGTGTTTGATCCGAAATGTACGTTCGATAGAATAACTCGTTCAGTCAAACACGTTTTCTTTGAGTAACATTCAGTTCAATGATTCAAACTATAACATCGAGGAGCGCACACTTTAAGTTGCAGGACAGTGTCGGTTTGATCTATAGTTAAAACATAATAATAATAATAATACAGAGCATTTATATGGCGCTTATCCCCGTACCGTACAGCCTCTAAGCGCTTTCCAATTTATCATAACCCCGACAGACCCAAAGAAGACACTCATGAACGTTCTCAGCTTCCTAGGAAGCATACAAGGCGGCTACCTTCTCTCAAGAGGACCATGGGTTCTCTTCTCGTACAAAAAAAAATGTGGTACTAGATAACAAAAAAAAAATGTTTTCCAAAAAGAAAATGACGTTAAGAATGTTTAAGTGTGGTCATTATCATCTCACTTTAATCAATAGACTCCAGTTAAGCAATATGAGATGCGACACGATGAAATCAGACTGTCGTCAAATTTTGAGCATATGAAGTTATTGGTATCACTGTGAAGATAAGTCACTTTACTTTCTGTGTGTGAAAACAGTTTCGTTCTACCTCACCTTGACCTGTTGCTACAGTGAACTTAGTGAGAAAATGGCCTATCACTTTTGTTAATCCTTATTAATATTTATTAGGCCATGCCACTACATCACATTTTTTTAGCTTTTACTCAATATATTTCAACAAATTTAACTCTGAAATGCATTTTTAGATTGATAAAGGAGGAGTCTGTGAAGAAAAAAAAATGTGTTTAAAAAATTAATTCACTATTGAAAAATACGTGATTTCTACGGTCGTCTCAGTTTCACGAGAGCCTGATTTCATCGTGTGGTGTCTCACATTCATTCGAAACTTTGGTACCTCTCCTCGTTTCCCATCTCCTTTCCCCTTCCTCCTTCTAATGTTCTATCTTCACCTGCCTTATCTACCCCACCTCCTTCCATACCATGTCCTCTCCCCCGCCTTGTCTCTCCTTAACCCTTTCTCCTCTACCTCGTCCCTCATACACTGTGTCCTCTTTCACGTACTAACCTTGTCTCATTCTTTTCTCCCATTATTTGTCTTCACCTCATCCCCTCTTATCCTTTGTCCTCCCTTCCACTCTTTCTCTCTCTCCTCAACCCCCAACTTTACTCACTCTCATTTTATGTCCTCCCCTCTACCTCCCCCTTCCCCTCGTCTCACATTTTCCTCCCACCCTCCTGCGCCCTGCCTCTTCCCTCATATTTTATGTCCTCTCCATCATTCCGTCTCTTTCCCATTTTCTCCCTCTATCCCTCCCTCTTGTACCATGTTCTGTCTTTCACCCCCGTCTCTCACACTCCCACTCTCTCTTTAACCCTGTGTGCGCAGACAGCGATGACAAACGAGCTAACCTCCACTACAGCAACACCAGCGGTCCTATCACCATCACCAGCACCAACAACAGCATCAACAACAGCAACAACACCACCAACAGCAACAACAGCGCCGTCAAACCACAATACAGCAACGTCTGCAGTGTGAACCACACCCGCCCGAACTTGTACATCACCCCACACTGGCCCGCGTCCGAAGACCCGGACATTGACGATTGTCCGGAGATGTCCAAACTGTTGGGCAGTGGCAAGGATTCGGACAGCATCACGAATACGAACACGGACTTCGCTCAGAGGCCGAAACCTTCGGATGTGATCGTCAGTCAGATTGGACGAGGGCGTGGAGACAGAGTGTTCGTACACGAGAATCTGACATATGTCTAGACATATACA
This sequence comes from Peronia peronii, assembly GCA_039654565.1. Classification (NCBI taxonomy): domain Eukaryota; kingdom Metazoa; phylum Mollusca; class Gastropoda; order Systellommatophora; family Onchidiidae; genus Peronia; species Peronia peronii. The sequence goes on from JBCEWB010276827.1 coordinate 4,721, forward strand.
CATAACTTGTTTTCATGTCTTGAAGAACTGGACAAATTCTGCAATGTGATTTTATGATGTGAAATTACCCATAATATTCAATGTTTTTGACCAGTGCTATTACTGCCCTTTACCAGACGCAGGGGTTGTTGAAAAAACAGTATAAAGAAGGTAAAACTCACTTTTCTTCTTGTCATTTGAAAAACTGATCACAAAATTTTTTTACTAAAATTATTACGATGTGATGAAAAGTTTCCTTATACAATGATTTTTGTTGTTGTTGTTGTTGTTGTTGTCGTTGTTGTTGTTGTGTTTATTGTTGCTGTTGTTGTTGTTGCTGCTGCTGTTGTTGTTGTTGTTGTTGTTGCTGCTATTGTTGTAATGTTTTTATAATGTACATTTCAAACAAAGAGTGCAAAAGTCATTTATTCCCTCTCTATGCTGCTTGTTTAACGCCCCTTTATGCTTGGCAAAGGGAAATACCAAGACTGGTGAAAAACAATCCTCATTGAAATGTGCACTCGATTGACGTGTGGAAACCATGATCTTTGTTGATCAGATGAAATGAGATAAAGAAAATGTCAGTTATGTACATTATGCGATATGATGGTATTATACGTTGGAAGTGACTGAGAAGTCACTTTACAAGAGTAAAGGAAGAGAGAATGCAAAAAGAGAGGAGAGAAAAAGAAAAACAAGAGAGAAAATGAGAAAGTCAGAGATAAAGAAGGAAAGACAAGATGAGAGAGTTCAGAAAATGCCTATGGACACATTGTGTACAACACACTGTTGACGGACTTGTAGAGACCATACGCATGACATGTTACACACTAAGATGGGCCGTATTATGATTGATAGATGACACATCTATACTATAAATCTGCAACAAAACCCATAATAGGCTTTTGGACTAAAAAACTACTGAATGTATCCATAGAGAATTTAACACACAACACTGTTGCATAAGGATCTGTGTTTCTACTTAATAATAATTGAATAGTAAGCTCGCGAGAATGTTTGATCCGAATTGTGCGCTCGCTAGCCAGCCAGGGATTGGAGATTAATAATAGACTGCAAACATCAAACACGATTTCTTTGAGTAACATTCAGTTTAATCATCCAAAATACCAACATTGAGGTGCGCACGCTTGCCATACACTTTAAGTGACACGGCAGTGTTGGTTTGATGTATACTTAAATAATCTCACACGAAGGCCGTGGGTTCTCTTCTAGTTGTACAAACAACTGATGTGTGGGACATGATAATCGGCTGACGGATTGAACGATATAAGTTGGAATAACTATATCGAGATAAGATAATCCCGTATTGTCCATTTGAGCATAATGTGTTGATGACTCGCTTAAGAGAAAAAAACGACAGTTGAAATAAAAGCAAGATGTCTTCACAAGCGTAAGGATGATATAGACAACAAGGCTTGACTGAAGACAAGCTGGGATTAGACGTGATAGATCTAAATACGCTATTGCCTACTGCCTGAGTGTATTTGTGCATACAACATACATACACCTGACTGAGGTATCATTTGACATGTTTGATTAGAAAACATAGCATACGTCATTATTTTACCGAGATAACCACCTTCATGAGGTGAAAGGCTAACAAATACTGCACCGTACTTCATTGTATATTCCGAATACCGTACGCATGACGAATATACGGACATCTTATTTTGTGCTGAGGACATTTTCTTCAAGACATTTCGACAAATATGTTGAAATGAGGATATTTTCTTCACGACATTTGGACAGATATATTGAGGCCAGGACATTTTCTTCACGACATTTGAACAGATATGTTGAGGCCAGGACATTTTCTTCACGACATTTGGACAGATATGTTGAGGCCAGGACATTTTCTTCACAATATTTGAACAGATATGTTGAGATATGAACATTTTCTTCACAATTTTATAGACTGAATGTCGAGTGCATTTTCTTCATGACATTTTAACAGATATGTCCAGAACATTTCTTTAACAACAAGACCAAGACGTGGACATTTTATACATAATTATGGCTATTGTATGGACTTTGTAGCTTAATATGCGTTGGCAATAACATTGATACCATACTAAAATATCCACACATATACGCGTCTGAATGCGTATACGGCCCGTTTGTGGGGAACCTGTTATGTTACCAGTATACTTTTAAAATGCAGTTATTGTTTTGTAAATACATGTAAATATTTATGGAGCAAATTGTAAATAGTTAATTGATTAGCTCGATCTCTAGATTAAAAGCAATTTGGACAACTTTCTAACGTATCTTGACAAAACAACTTTTTTTATCACAGTATAATGAGCCATTTTGAATGTCGACCAAATGGGAGATCGTTGTGCTCAATCCTATTACTTCCCTTTACCAGATAAAAGAAGGATTGAACAAGTAGTGTAAAGAGGAAAAAAAATCACCTTTGCGCCCTTTACTTGAAACATAGTAATACGCCATGAAAAATTCAAAAGAAATTATGATGTAAAGAGAATGTTTTCTTCTTATTGTTACAATTTTATTAATTTTTTGGGCGATCACTCTTTCGAATGACTAGATGTAAAGGGATTTTTTCCTCTTTACATTGCTTGCTAAACACCTGTTTTGTTTGGCAAAGGGGAGTAATAGGGCTGGTCAAAATGATCTCCCCTTAATCTGTGAAACGATCTCCCATTACCTCCCTTTGCTCAGTATAAGAAGTATAACACAAGCATTGTAGAGAAGGAAAAACATCACTTTTTCCTTTTTTATTTGGAACACTAGTAACAGAAAATTATTTTTTAAAAATTCACATGATGAAAATTTTGCTTTTCTCATCCTGATTTTTTTTTCAGAATTTGTCGCTCCACAAGTTTCAAATAACAACAGAGAAGGTGATTAGATGTTTTTCCTTCTTTGCAATGCTTGTCCTACACCTCTTCTACTTGGTAAAGAGAAACAACCTTGCTGGGTGAACAAATGACTCATTACCTTCGTACCACTTCAAATATGTAGCATTAAAAATACCAAAACACGACCTCTTGTATCATGCCATTCTCTAAAAACTGTATTTATTTGCCTTTTCGGTATGTGATAATCGAGAGATGCCAAAACTAAATCGGGATTATCTGGAAATTGTAATTTTGAGAAAATTCATTTTTGTTAAAATACGTTAGAGTTGGGAATAGTTTTGTAGGGTGAAGGAAATGTTAGAGGAATTCACTGATGATGACGAGTCCGTGACCTGTATAATTATGTTAAGCACCGGGTACGGGATGGACAGACCCGATAATTGTCCGGATGAACTGTAAGTAATTTTCAGAAAATACGTTTTGTTAATCCTTTCCCTGCTACTCCAGTTTTGCAGTCCTGTGCTAAACATCAGTGATATCGTCAGTCCCCACCACTGCTAACCCCCATCCGCATTCTGTCCCGCCCACTGTGAGAGAGCCAATTGGCACCCGTCCTGTACCTTCTCACAAGCAGTCATAAACGTGGACTGTTATTCAAGGTTAGTTATTGGATTTTTTTTTTTTTTTTTCTTAAGCCTGTCAATCCTAAGAACGTAGGATTATCTCGACTGTAAGAGGCTACCTGTTTTTATTGAGAGTTTACTGTGGGTAGAAATTTGGAATTTGAAAACTTTGTTCGGACAACGGCACTCCGCCTACTCTACATAGATTTAGAACTGCCAAAGGTTCCTTAAAGTGCCTAACGTACACACGGGACCTCCGAAATATATTCGCCCTTATCCGAGAAGGCTAGACGCCAGGGCTTCCCTACCCAGAAGAAGCCAGGGGACCGTTGAGGCACTGAAAAAAAAAATGCAGGTTTCGATCTTCGTGTCCCTCCATCTCCCAATGGAGGACCCGGGAGTCGATCCCGGCCACAGCCTCACCGACATCAGTTGTTTTCACCATGAAGCAGACGTCAAACTACATAGCTACGGTGACACCCCTAGTAACTGTTACATGAATAAGGAGATTCTTATGCCTGATTTGGGCTCTCATCGCAAGGTCATCTGCCAATCATCACTGTGCCGTAAATATCAAAGAGATTCTGCATGTGGATGTGAAGGGCTGGCCACTGGTCGGAACAATGCATCAAAGGAAAAAAAAAAAGGTACGGGTTGATGGGCAACTGACCGTTGGATTATTTGGATGTATATTGAACGTCCTCCCGCACACGCGATGCCACTTTTTGGACGTATGTAATTCTGTTGTTAGCAGTGGAAACGTAGCCTAATGCTGGGAATAGTTTTATAAGGTGATGGAAATGTTAGATGAATTCATTGAAAGAGAGAAATCAGTAACCTGTCTAAACTAGCAGTTAAACGTGTCATTTACCGTCTTCACTGATCATCCAACTTCGAGAAAGAGCTGAGGGTCCCAAATGAAAACGGAAGGCAACACAGAAAACAAAGTGACGAAAAATTAGACTAACATAATACAGTTACTGCCCTTCCCTTGCAGATACAGCAAATAATTCATTGGTCAAGCTCATCAAACATGCTTAGAATTAGTCACGAAAGACAATGCAGGAGTAAAAAAGGACAGCCAGTCTAGGTAAAGTACTTGTCACTACACCATCAATGCAGAATACATAGTATTTTAGTCGTCTGCATAGGCGTTAAGAGACAATGTGGTACTTTTTTTTTCTCAAACCTTTCATTCCCCCCCCCCCCCAAAAGTAAGATTATCGTGGCTTTAACTGCCTGCCTGTTTTTGGTGATAACTTATATAGACAGAAATTTGGCATTTGGAATTTTGCCCAGACAGCGGCGCTCCGCCTACTCTTCATCGATTTTTTACTGCGCAGGTCTATAGCATGCGTATCGTACACACACAGGACTGCCGAAATATATTCGTCCTTTTCCGAGAAGGCTAGACGTCGGGCTTCCCAACCCAAGAAGCCAGGGAACCCTTGAGTCAGTGGAAAAAATGCAGGTTTCCATCTTCGTATCCTTCGTATCTCTGATGGCAGGATCCGCGAGTCCAACCCGCAACCCATGACGTAAGTTGCCACGGCGATCCCCTTAGTGATACATGTAGTAGTAGAAGTAGTAGTAGTAGCAATGGTATAAATATTGTATGCCCAGATAAAAGGCACAGGTTGTCAGGTTTTATTCGGACGTTATTGCTATTGTTGTAGTTTTTTATCCCTATATATACTTACGACTGTATAAAATTCATGATATACATGAACGAATAATTTGTCCATGTTTGATCGAACAAGAGAGAAAGGGGAGAGAGAGAGAGAGAAAAGAAATGTAGAAAGAAAGATAGAATAGGAAGAAAGAAAGGGAGAAAGAAAGAAAGAAAGAAAGAAAGAAAGAGGTGGGAAATAGAAACGTATAAAAATGACAATATCGTTTTCCAATGGCTGAGCATAATATAATTTCATATTACAATCCGTAGATATGCATATAGCCTATATCTATAGTTGTTCAATGTTTAGTTCTGAACATAAACAAATTATTTTCCTTCCAAATGAAAAGAGAAGCAAATAAAATCATTGACCATGCAATCGGTCCTCTTTTTTCGTTTGCTTTGTAAAATTTACTATAAAGATACAACTTCCTCAGCACCTCTTTTGTCCAGCAAAGGGAAGTTATAGGTCTGGGCACAACGATTTCTCATTGGTGTCTGTGTGTTGTTGTAAAGGAGTTATTTCACCATTGACCCCTTGAATGCGCTGACGACCATTTCACAAAAAACAGAAAATAGGTGGAAATAGGCAATATTTCTTGATCAGCATATTATTTTCTTTCAAAAAGAAAGTTAAAATAATATTGTTTTCCTTGTGTATATTACATTTGCCCGTCTCAGTGTTGGCATGATTATTCGATTGTTAATAGAAGGTTAAATATATTGCTCATTATAGTAATTTTTTTTTCAGTTATTGTATTGCTATATTTCAGTACATTTTTTGCTCGTTATGATATCAGCATTTTGTTAATGTTCTATTAGATAGAACTTAAAAGATATTTTGTGCTCATTATAACATTGACATATTGTTAATGTGGGCTCCTGTTATACAGAGGGTTAAATTTTAAAAATATATTTCTCCATCCCACCCAGCTTTGGCCAACGTAACTTTATTTATCAGGCATACTTGATTTCATTCGGTGGCAGTATGCCAGATTGGCTTAGTCACGCTGTTTGTCAGTGATTTTAATCTAAACAGATGATAGTTTGAGAGTGTAGAAGCTCTCGAAGTTTACTGATTAGAGACCATTTTTCTTTGACAGAGAGAGAGAGAGAAAGAGAGGGCAGGGGAGAGGGTGGAGGGAGCTCCCTTAAGAATTATATATATTTCAGAGACGTTAATGCAGTTCAAATCCACTCCATTTATCATGCATATACTTTTGGAGCTACCATGAATGAAAGATATTTTTGTTAATTGTTTGTTTATATTAGTCAACACATAATTCAATATTCACTTGATTTTGCACGAAACAATCCATGTTTTTGTTTGTTTGTTTGTTGCTAGTTGTTCATGAATCAGAAGCACAACATAGCTTGTTGAGTCGTCAGTATTTTACATTGGTTTGACGCTGTGATGCAGTTTTGTAACAAGTAACAATCATTGATTTGTCTTCGTTTATGCATTTCATGTCCTCATTGCCAAAAGTTGACATGTAAATAAAAGTGTCAAATAAGTGGCAAAGAGTTGTTCTTATCTAAATATCACACATCTATACCATAAATCTGCAACAAAACCACTGAAAGGCTTATGCACTGGAAAACTATTGAATGTAACCATCTGAAATTTGGCACACAACCTTGTTCCATAAAGATCTGTGTTTCTACTTACATAAAGCCGAAAAAAGCTTACTGTGTTTGACGTGTTTCTAAAAATGCGATAATAGTAATTGAATAACAAACTGGCGAGGGTGCTTGATCCGATTTGTACGTCCGATAGTATGATGCGTTCAAACCACGTTTTTCTTTGAGTAACATTCAGTTTAATCAATCAAGATATCAACATCGAGGTGCGCACGCTTGCCATACACTTTTAAGTTGCAGAACAGTATCGGTTTGACTTATATTTTAAAAAAACTGCCAGGGGGGCTGTGCGTTCTCTTCTAGTTAGAGAAAATAGTCCTAATACTAATAACAACACCTTCCGTTGTTATAAACAGTTAAGGTAAAATATTACGATACGATAGGTTGAAAAGTAGAAGGTGAGACGAGCAAGGTAAGATACAATAAAATGAGATAAATAAGACAAAATAAGATAGGATAAGATTTAAAAAGACGCGAAAAGATAAGAATGTGAAGTAAGCCAATGGAAGGTAAAATGAGCTGAGATAAAAATAAATAAATAAATAAAAATTAATGAGATGATATGTGATGGTATAGATGACGTAAGATTAGATTTGGTTATAATAAAATTGAATAGATGAGATGAAATAAATTAAGCTTATATGAGATAAGAAAAGGTAAGATTAGGTGAGATAAGATTAGATTTGGTTATAATAAAATAGAACAGATGAGCGAGATGAGATAAATTAAGCTTAGGTTATATGAGATGAGAAAAGGTAAGACTGGATGAAATAAGATGAAATTAGAACAGATTTTAAGAGAATGTAATAGATGAGATAATTGAAGATTATATGAGGTAGAATAGGGTGACATAATATACGATAACATTAGATAAGATAAGATGAGATGAGATGAGATTAGATGAGATGACACAAGGTGAGATGATATGTGATGCAATGTTAATTGCGACCCGCAAGGTTGACGTGGAAAAAAGTGTTCACATTACTCGAGTGATTTCATTATGAAGATTGTGCTATTTTGCTTCATATATTGAACTTACTAGTAAGCTAAGCATAAACTTGAAACAAAGAATTTGTTACGTAATCCAGTTTCAGAGAGCTCATCCCTTGAGCGTGTCGTTGAAAGGGTTAAACCCTGGCTAGTCCTTACGCTTACAGACGATTAACTTGTTTCGTTGCATAGCTTTTTTAAGTTATGTCCTGTGCGATGATCTGATACTCCAGTGAGCTGAATATCAGTGTCCTTATGTTTTGAAGGTGCCTGTTGTCAATTGTAACAATCATGCATAAATATATATATAAATATTCAAACTTTGCAATACATTAATTTGTCATGATTAATCTCAGAGGTGTCAAAATATGAGACTGTCGGTTTATTGGTTAGTTGGTTGGTTGGTTGGTTGGTTGGTTGGTTGGTTGATTGGTTGGTTGGTTGGTTGGTTAATTGGTTGGTTGGTTGGTTGGTTGATTGGTTGATTGGTTGGTTAATTGGTTGGTTGGTTGGTTGGTTGGTTGGTTGGTCGGTTGGTTGGTCGGATGGTTGGTTGGTTGTTCAATGGTGGGTGGGTGGCTGTCTAGATTGGTTGGTTGGTCTTTCCGTTGATTGGTTGATTGGTTGGATGGTTACCTACTGGTTGCTTGCTTGCTTGGTCGGTTAATTAACTGGCCGGTTGGCTAGTTGACGGTTGGTTAATCAGTTGATTGGTTGGTTGGTTGGTTAATTGGTTAATTGGTTGGTTGGTTGGTTGGTTGATTGGTTGGTTGGTTGGATCATTGGCTCGATTTCTATATGTAACTCAAAATCAGCACGATGACGACTAAATCTGCCCCAAATACGGTATTAATGACAATGAGGTGTAAAAATGTAGGTCTTAAATAAAATGTATACGATTATCAAATTTGTTCAGACGATTTTAATCAACATAAATGAGACCACCAAAGTGTCATTGCTTTCATAAAGATATTTTATATCCCTATTCGGAAACAGAATAATTTATTGTCTAATGGAAATATATCGTTTCTTGTCTGATAAAACCTCATACCTATAGTGACCTGAAAGTTTTAGGAGAGACCAAAAAAAAAACCAACTGTTTCCGCCTTGGATTTTGTTATTATTATGAGGTTTTATTTTATTTAAAAAAAAGGAAACTTTAAAGTTATTGTTCAACTTTGTTGTTTCATTGGCATATGTGTTGTTTTATGTGCTACGGATTGGGCCAGAAAAAAATGAAAGGGATTTAATTCTGAAGTTATGGGGATTTATCAGAATAGTAACGATGTGAAGAAAACCTCCTTTCTAATTAGCATAATAATTGAAAAATCATTTCGATGCAAAATATAATGAGCCAGCCTTTGATACTTCTGGGGTTAATTGTCAAACTATTTTTCTCCATTATCTGTCCTAATGTCCAGTGTATATATTCCATAATTATGAGGAACATTGTGTGTAATATATCATATTTATTCATATTCCAACCGCTTGTATCCTTGGCTTATTCTATAATGTATATATATCTCATGAATTATTATCCTTATTTTACGATGTACATACACATACTACATTGGCATAATAATTGTAAATATTCTGTTACATTACATAATGTTTCATAGTACCCATGTTGTTGCTTCTGTTATTTTTCATTCCAAGCTTTACTTGCTGATGAATGTGACGGCCTGACTTTGTTTATCTTATAAAATATTTTATCTTATCTCACTTGATCTTATCTTTTTTAAAATAATCTCATCTCATAGCATCCCGTCTTGTCTTATATTAACTCATCTCATCTTACCTTTCCTATCCTGTCCTATCCTTTCATATCCAATCTTATCCTATCCGACCCTATCCTATCGTTTTCTGTCTTATCCCACCTTATCTTATCCTATCCTATCCTTCTCTGTCCTATCCAATCCTATCCTATCTTATCCTATACCATCCTATTCCATCCTACCGTATCCTATCCTTTTCTATCCTATCCCATCTTATCCCATTCTATTCTATTCTATCCTATCAAATCCTCCTATCTATCCTACCTATCCTATCCATTTCGATCCTATCCTATCTTATCCTATCCTATTCTATTCTATCCTATCCTATCCTTTTCCATCCTATCCCACCCTATCCTATCCGATCCCATCCTATCTTATCTTATCGTATCCTATCCTATCCTATCCAATCCCACCCTATCCTATCCTATCCAATCCCATCCTATTTTATCGTATCCTATCCTTTCCTATCCCATTCTATCCTATCCAATCTTCCATCCTATCCCATCCTACCCTATCCTATCCAATCCTATCCTATCCTATCCTATCCTTTTCTATCCTATTCCATCTTATCCCATTCTATCCTATCCTATCCTATCCCATCTCTACCCCATCCTATACTATCCTATCCAATCCTATATTATGTCCTTTAGGTCCTATCCCATCTTATAACATCCTATCCAATCCTGTCCTGTCCTATCCTGTCCTATCTTGTCTTGACTTTCACTGTTCCATCTTATCTCAACTTAGCTTATCTTATTCAATCCTATATTATGTCTTGTCTTACCTGTCTGATTTTGCCTTGTCTTATCTTATCTTCTTTGTCTTTGCCAGTCCTGTTATGGTCTTTTTTTTTTTACCATCATATTTTATCTTGTCTTATAATGTCTCGTCCTATCTTTGTCCTGTCTTGTCTTATCTGTCATATCTGAAGTTGACGTACGGTAGTGGTCTATGCTGAGCTATATCATGTACGTCATACTTATCCTGAGCTTGAATAATGGTCCATCCTGGGATATATAATGGACACCATGTAAGGAATGGGAGATTGTTGTGACCAGCCCTATTACTTCCTTTTGCTTGATACATGAGGCGTTGAACGAAGATGTAAAGAAAGAAAAAAGAGTCACTTTACTTTATGTCATTTGAAAGATTGATCACAAAAATAAATAAATAATTCAATCAATCAATCAATCAATCAATCAATAATTGTTTTTTATTTTTTTAAAATTAAAAAGATGGGTAAAATTATAACAATAAGAAGAAAAAAATTTCTTTATACAATATTTTTTAAATTTCTTTTGAATAATTCATGACATATGTTTCAAGTAAAGAGTGTAGATGTGATTTTTTTTCTGTGTACTGCTTGTTCAACATCCCTTGTGTCTGACAGGGAATAGGGTTGATCTCAACAATCTCCTATTTAGACAATGGGTCACCTTGATGACATACATGTATATCAGTTGACATCATATATTTCTAGCTCTCTGACTTGGCAAAGTATATGCCTCTGTGAATGTGCGTGTCTGTGTGTGTATGTCTTTAGAAGTTGCCTGCTAGCAGCACCATACCAGACAGTTTAAAAAATATGTGCGTGTGAGTGTGTATGCATGGTTGTGTTATGCATCCGTGAGGCCGGAATGAAGAAGGTTCTTTCTTTCTCAACTGCGACAACATCTTATTTCTGTGAGGCAGTTCTTCTCTCCTCATACAAGCCCATAACAGAAGCTGAGATAATCCTCCTGATTCTATTAACAACTCATGGCCTTTGGGACCCTTCAGGTCATTGCGGCACTACTGCGAACGTTTGTTCTGAGTAATTTTGGCAACTTTCTCCACTTCACGCAATATAGTTTTAAAAAAGCAACAATAAAAACAACAAACAATTGTTTGAGTGAAAACTATTAGTGCAGATGTGATGTTCGTTTAAAAAAATGCAAGAAATGCTGGTCAGGCTAGATATATAAAATTCCAGTACAAATATTATGGGATGTTGTTATAATAATGATGTGAAACAGTTAGATTTGCCACTACTGAATGTGTCCCCAGATTACTGATTTATTTACTTATTTATTATTCATTTATCTATATATTTCTTATCTATTTATTCGTTATATCTTTCTTTCATTATTTATTTATTTATTTACCTATGTTTTTCCATTTATTTATTTACAAATTTATATATTTCTTTATTAATTTAATTATTCTGTTCGTATCCATGTATTTACTTATTTCTTCATGTATTTATTTATTCGTTAATTATTCCTGAATTTATTCATTCATTCATATATTTACTTCTTTATTTATTCATTTATCTCTTTGTTTATTTATTTTGTTTGATTTAGTTATTCCTGGTTTATTTATTCATTTATTTAGATTATTTAATTTGTAAGTTACAGATAAACCAACTGTGATTTTTGCACCCTGCTATTGTGTCGAAATTATAACGTGATAATCCTGTACATAAAACATAAATCATGATAAAATTTCTTGTGAAAATAAATGAGGTTACGTAATCTGCAATAAAGTATTCATGAAATGTGTACGCCTTTTTTCACTTTTTGATTCCTTTCACATAGATGAAATAAATATTTGTTTGCCCAGTGATTTTGATCTCGTAAACTATCATGTTGTCATAGGTTCTGGTATTGTGCTTTCGTCACCACCAACATCGTCACTATCATCATTTTTATAAAAATATAAGAAGACTGTCTAACCGGCAGCTGATCAAATACATTTAAAAAAGGAAAGAACGATATATAGAATTCGATATTGATCTTGATATCACTTTGCCAAATTTTGGAACCAGCTTGGCTCTTCATTCGTCAGGGTAATGATTATCATCATCAATTTCATGATGAAATAAGTACATGTATTGTTGGGGCTGCCATGCAAGAGATCGCAATTACGTTACGTTCTGTAATACGTCTTTCAACTTGCTAGTGGAGGTTATCTCGACGGGTTTTTGTTTAAAAAAAAAGAATCATGTTTTTCCAATAAAAAAAAATCCTTTAAAAGAAAACAAGTTTTAGTCACTTGTGGATCCCTTGCTGTTCTTGTTTTGGTATGTACACGTCCCTAGCGTCCCGATCTCCAACTCTATTGTGTTCTACTCTGTCCACACAGCGATGAGCCCTTCGGCCTTTATTTCTTATTTCCCTGGTACGCTTAATTTTACAACATTTATTTTTTACATATTCATTTAGACAGAGTTTACAATATTTATTTGGACGGTATTTATTTTATATACACTAATTACATATTGGGGAATCCCTAGGTCGCAATGGGTTATGGGGTTCCATTTATATAGAATAAAATAAAAGAGCCATAAAAAAAGAAAAAACACACATAACAATTTACAAATTGGCATGAAACAGATTAATAATTTATTTATTCAGAGATATGACGTTGTTTAAAAAAAAAAGCATACCAAACACCAATGATGGGAGTTCCCTTGGAAAACTGGTATATTTTATGGAAACATGGTTAAAATAGAAACAAATAAAAGCAGATATTATTATGCATAGTTTCTTAAAGTCAAGCGCAACTTGCATATGGGCACTGCTTTACGAAAAGGCCACAAGTCCCACTTACACCAGAATGCAAGAAATGTCTCCTGGCAGTGCAAATCATGAAATCTATCAGACAATGTCAAATAATAAAAAAAGAAATAATCCAACAGAATTATATATTAAAAGGGAAGGGGGGGGGGGGGGAGGGGGAAGGGACGGTCCTGAGACTGAGCTTTAAATTCGGATTCAGTATGTCAAATTCAAGGAAACGTGTGGACATTTTCTTTTATTTTATATCTGGTTGCCATGACAACGTCGCCATATTGGATTTTGTGTCTTGAAAATTAGCTATTTTCAAAAGCCTAAAGCTCCAGGAATATTAAATATTAATGTTTGGAAATTTTGTATGTTCATGAAATAGCTCAATATAAAAAAATAACATGCATTTCTTTTTGTTTTAAGGTCTTGCAATATTTTAAGGTTATACAATAACTCATCAAATGGCATGTGCTGTAAAAAGTTTATTTATTTTCTCAATATCTCAGTAATACTGAAAATGACCTGTGCCAATATCACAGAGCAGAGACAATATTATGCTGAATGTAGCTGTATCAGGAAATAAACAACTCAAACAAACAAGCAAATAAAAAGTTTAAAGAACAACCAGCACGTTGGTCGTTTACTTGTAAATAACGTAAGGAAGATAATAGGCTCGGATCTTGTCGAACAACGTTTGGGGTGTAAAGGGAGCGATCCAACACAGGACCTGAAAAATAAGACAACAACCCATCTCAAACCTACATAAATACTACATAATATAACATGACATAACATAACATAGCATAACATAACATAGCATAACATAACATAACATAACGCAGCATAACATACATAACATAGCATAATATAACATAACACAGCATAACATAACATAACACAGCATAACATAACATAATATAACATAGCATAACACAACGTGACATACGTAACATAACACAGCATAACATAACACGACATATCATAACATAGCATAATATAACATGACATAACATAACATACAAAGGCATAACATAACATAGCATAGCATAACATACCATAGCATAACATAGCATATTATAACATAATATAGCATAACATAACATAGCATAGCATAACATAACAACACAACATAACATAACACATTAGTAAGTCAGATCTATTGACATTCATAGATCATATATATTCTTTCAAATTTAGTACGGTACGAGACTAAATCAGTCCTTTTTTTTTGTTGTGGTCAAAAATGTGATTTCACTATTTTGTGACGTTCTTTGCTTGACTCTGAAGAAATTTTATTCATCACATTCATCCCAACATACACTTAATGATCCTTCTTGAATGTTCATACTTTGATTGTCAGAACTATCACGACCAGTTTGTTGTGCGTAATCAATCAAAACACCAAGAGCCGATTGTAGTAAAAATGTCTCGCAGTCAGTCAAAATGACTTATATGTTAATTTTGTACCAAAGTGAGTTACTGCTGTCGTGTAAAGCCTTACCTTCTACACTTTCACTTGGTGAAAAAGTTTTGGGACATGCTTGACTGTAGTCAGAGATATTGCAATTTGAAAAGATTTGTGTGACCCCTAAGCTCCAGTTAAAATCTGGAGAAAAAATCGGCCAAAATGCACAATACATTCATCTCAGAACATGCTGAAATACTTGTAATAAGCCCATGGGAGCAATAACTTCTTACTCAAAATGAATGTTACTTCAATTTCTGCAAGTATAAAAATATCCTTATCAAGCCATCCTCACCTACACTTAACCCTTGATTTCTCTGCTCGAGTTCAGTGGCTTAGGACTCATTCTGACTGGCCGCGAGGCATTGTGGTATGATGAAAGCACAAAGTATCAGTGGTAACAAGGAATCTGTTATTCAACAAAGATCAGTGAATTTAATGTTACAGAAGCAAGAGAAAGAAGACTCAGCTCTCATGAAAATAACTGAAAAACGACTGATAGAGGTTTCATATTTAATATTTCCATTCCCTTATGATATTCAGCCCTATAGAAGGATGAAACAAACTTCAGTAATGCCCTCTTATTGTTCCCTCACATTTGCCATAAGTGTAATGTAAACCTCACCTGCTAAAAACCAGGAATGAATTTGAGGCTGACATTTAAGAACGTTCATTTTCAAAAAAAAAAACAAAGAACAAATTTGAGACTGACATTGAACGTGTTTGTTTGTGTTGGGGTTTAACGGCACATCAGCACGATCACGGCTATATTGTGTCACACACGGTGAGATAGGTTTACACATCAAAAAGACTGATCAAGTTTATTGTTATAGACGAAGAGAGGAAAGCGAGCAGGACAGAAGACAGAAATTGACTTTGAACTGACAGAATACGAACGAACAAACGAACGAACAAACGAAGGAATAGTTTATTTGTCCATAAGGAAATACATTTTGACATTTTGAGAATACTTACTTGAGAAAAGTCGTAGAAGGAATTTGAGCCTTTTACCAAGTAACGGACTTTGGGACATGGATTGCGCAGAGCGTCTTCAAACGCATCCAGTACTGGATCGATAGTGGGAGCTGACGTGGCCGCGGACTTTCTGCATTCTTCCAGTTGTTGCTGTCGATCAGGAGAGAGTATGTAGTCATGATACTCATCAATAAGATTGCAAGTATTATGTCACTTTGGTGGACATGCATCCTAAGGATCTCATCACTCTTGTGCCATAATGGCATGTCATTTTCAGCATTTGTGAAACATAGAGAGAAAAACTGCGTACAGTATGTTATTGGACGAATAATGCCCACTATGATTGTGTTGAATTCATTCATAAATCTATCGGCACATTTCTTTTTCGGTAACATTGTCCAATAGTTCCAATGCTCAGGAATGCCATCAGAGCTGCGTTACAGCAAATATACCGAAGGCATTTTACAGTAGCGAAGCTATACAGGCATGTCCAAAGTCCGGCCCGCGGGCTGAATGCGGCCCCTGTGCAAATTTCATTCAACCCCCAGTCTCATCGCATTAAATCCATTCAGACATTTTCAGAAGGACTATTTACTACTGTCGACATCTCAGTATCATTCTTTACATTAGTGCAGGCAAGTCATTCTTGGATATCATTTTGCAAAACAGATTTCATAAACAGTTTCTTTTCATTGATTATATTAATATTTATTGTTTAAAGAGAATGTCAGGTTGAATGTTTGGACCCCACACATTTTCACGTTATAAAATCTGGCCCTTTTCTAAAATATTCTAAACACCCCTCTATAGATCTTGGAGTACCAAAACAACATTTCACGAGATATGAAAACGTTGGGTTAAAATATGATGCTCATAAATTTTCCATTAAATTGGGATAATAAACAATTTCATCTTTTTATTCATACAATAAAAATTATTTTTCAAGAACTGTAAATTTTAATCCAACATAACATATTTAACCCTAGAAGTGTCAACTGGTCTGATATGGTAAAGAATTTGCTTAATATTTTGCGTTCGTTTGTTTCATTGGGATTTATAAATTGTGTATAAATTAGATAATCTGACTGAAAAGGGAAAAATCCATCAAAAAGATGAATACAAGTAGACATGCAGCTTGCCTATGAGTTAAGTTTTAATCTACACAATTCAGCAGCAAAATCCGGGTCTTAAATTGTTAAATATTTCAGCAAATTATCAGTTCTCTGACACAGATATCACTATAGATAAACTGCCACTCCAGCAGTTGCTTATGAAACTTTATGACTAAATCAGCTCGATCAATCAGGCTAACGTCAATCAATATCCATTTATGTCATAGTAATAATATGGCAACCTTGTCAATGGCCACATGACTGATGAAAATATCTCACTAAATCCCACAATTCATTAAGAACTTTAAAAATATCCAAAAAAGAAAATGGTTTTATGCCACTGTGAGATTTTTTTTTTAAAAATTACATCTTATCATTAATTAGCTTATGATGTCTGAGACAGCACAAGATCTGTCATCGATGTTTAGCCGAGCTTCCATTGTTCTAGGCTAAGCAACTATAACTAGCCATGGCGATTATGTTTCAATTCCTACTGGAAAAGAGGTGTTGTGGTAGGTTTGTATCACTCTCATATTAAATTTGTCCTAATAAATTAAACAGCCAAATGGATTAAAACATGTGGTAAGAGTACATTCTTATCATGCCAGAATCAACTGTTTGTTGTTGTTGTTGTTGTTTTCTTTTGTAATAGCACTTTGATCGCATTGTCACCGGTGAAGAAAACTATTTCAGCTATCTACACCTAGCGAACATAACAAGTATGAGCAAGTATGGTTATTCAATTTCTGAAGTTAAATGTTACCTTTACGTGAGCGTGGCCATAAAACTCCTTGACTTCATCACTGGCCTCTGTCCACATCTCGTCCAAATCTGCCTTAATCCTCTTCAACTGAGAACAGACAAAAAAAAAAGGAATATAAAGGACCCTTTCATTTCCTCGGAAAGGCTTCATTATTGCTTATACTGTTGTGTGCGCACATGTGCATTCATTAGTGTGAGTCTTATCACAACACAATATCGAGTCAGTCTGAAAATCATGTAGTGTTGTTATAAATGACTTATTCGTTGTTAAAATGCCAAGTGGACCCTGTAGGGAAAGAACATGAAACAATGGATCAAATAATGAAGAAACTGACAAATACAATCAAACTTCACCAAAACAAACAAAAACAAATAAGCAAACAAATGTATTCGACTTGACTTCCCACGAACAGACAAACAGATCGACAAATGATAACCAACTAGGCCACTCACAGCCGCATCGTTCAAACACCCGGTGATGCCGCCAAAGTTACAAGGCTCTATGATGCTGACGTCCACCCCGTACTGCTTGGCCTCTATCCGCAGTGCCTCCGAGAACGTCTCCCCGCCAAACTTGGTCATGTTGTAGGCTACGCAGCCTGGGATAGTGAACAAACCTTTCGCACTGGTTACGTTGATAACTCGACCTGAAGGTGCAAAAGGTATACCAGTTACGATATCTGTGAGAGAG
>JBCEWB010276936.1:0-22783 GCA_039654565.1 Peronia peronii
CGGCTGACCGACTGGTCGGCGAGATTGCGCTGCCGCAGCGTTCGGTTTGGCGTGGGCTCGGGCGGGTGGAGATCGAGAGGCGGGCGATCTCGACTCGGTGTTGGTGTGGGTGCCATCGGTGCCGTTTGTGGTGTCCGGGTGACCGGCTGGTCGGCGGGTATTGGCGCTGCTTCCCGTTCGGCTGTGAGGGCCGCGGCCGTCGCGATGGCGGGATGGCTCGGGCTCGAACGGGTGGAGATCAAGGGGGGCGGGTGATCTCGACTCGGTGTCGGTGCGGGTGCCGTCGGTGCCGGTTGCGGTGTCCGGTGACCGACTGGTCGGCGAAATCGCGCGGCCGCCCGTTCGCGTTCGGGCAGTGTGGAGATCGCGGGGCGGGCGATCTCAGCTCGGCGTTGGTGCGGGTGCCGCGAGTGCCCATCGCAGCGTCCTGGTGACCAACTCGCCGGCGGGTCGCACGGCCGCCCGTTCGGCCACCGGGAGCCATGGCAGGCGCAATGGCCGACGCGCCCAACGGGGCAGCAACTCGACGGCGGCCGCCGCGAGCAGCCCGTACAGCGGACGCGCCGCGGGATGGAGCGGCGGCTGCACGAGCAGGTAGCGCGCTGCGTCGCGGGCCTCGGGCGTGCCGGCCACTTCACCGCGAAACGAGCGGAGTTGATCGTGTAGCGCCCGGGTCGATTGCGGCGGCGCCGGGATGCCGAGCGCACGCGCCACCACCGCGGTGTCGGCGACGTATCGGTCGTAGTCGCCGCCGGTCAGGTGCGCCCGGCCGTATCGCTGGTGGGCGACGAGGAAGCTGTCGACCTCGGTGATGTGGACCCACCGCAGCAGGTGAGGATCGTTGGCGCGGTACGCCCGCCCGTCGGCCGCGATGCCCTCGACACGTTCGTGAACTTTCCTGACGATCGCGACCGCCCGTTCGGCTTCGTCGGCGGGTCCGAAGGTGGTTGCGGCGAGGAAGTCGGCGGTTCGCTGGAGTCGGCCCCACGGGTCGTCGCGGTAGTTGCTGTGCTGAGCGACGCCCGCCATCGCGAGCGGATGCAGCGACTGCAGCAGCAGCGCCCGCAGCCCACCGACGAACATCGCGCTGTCGCTGTGGATCTCGATGATCGGCGCATCGGCGTCGAACCAGCGCGGGCCGTCGCTGCCGAACAACTGCCGTCGGCGCGCATCGGCGTCGTCTCCCTGTCCGGCGACGCTGGCGCGGACGCGGTCGGCGATCCAGCGCTGAACGCTGTCGAGGTGAGCGGAGCCCGATGCCGGGCAGGTGCCTGCGTGCTCGTCGTTGCGTCTCGGCGACGTGCCACCCGAGTCGGCCATGCAGTCATGCTGCCACGACTGATCAGTACGCTCCTACCGTGCCCGAACAACCGCGACCATCGCGCGACCCCGGCGACCCGGCCGATCGCAGCGCGGACGATGGTGGAACGGGCCGTGGACATGGTTCGGCGGGTCCGACCGGTCCGGGCGAGTTCGGCGACGACGTGCTCGCCCCCGACGGCGCGTTGCGCGACGACGTCGCGTTCGACGACGACCCGCTCGACGTCAGCGACGGGATCAGACGGGTGTTCGGCGCCGACGACGACGATCGCCGCGAACGGATTCCGCCGTGGGTCCTGCACGCGATCGGCGTGTTCTGGCTCGGCTACCTGTTCGTCGGGATCAGCCGCGATCTGTGGTTCCGCCTCGACGGGTTGATGCTGCTGCTCGTCATCTCGTTGTTTCTCGCGCTCGCGATCGAACCGGGCGTCAACCGCCTGTCGCGACGAGGTTGGCGGCGCGGCCGGGCGACCGCGGCGATCTTGTTCGGCGTGATCGTGGCGGCCGGGGTGTTCGTCGGGGCGATCGGCACGCTCGTCACGACCCAGGTCGTCGATCTGCTCCAGAACTCCGAGCAGTACATCGTCGACACGGTCGAGACGGTCAACGACACGTTCGGGAGCGAACTCGACCCGCAAGAGGTGATCGACGAGTTCAACGACCCGAACGGACCCGTCCAAGAGTTCATCGACGCCCAGACCGACAACGCGGTGAGCCTGTCGATCCAGGCCCTGAGCGGTCTCGTGCAGGCGCTCTCGGTGCTGTTGTTCACGTACTATCTCGTCGCCGACGGTCCCCGCCTGCGGCGCGTGATCTGCAGCAGGTTGCGCCCACGCCGGCAGCGGCAGGTCCTCGCAGCGTGGGAACTGGCGATCACCAAGACCGGCGGATACCTCTACTCGCGAGCGCTGCTGGCGGGCATCTCGGCGGTGTTCCACTGGATCGTGTTCCAGGCGGCCGACATCCAGGCGCCGATCCCGCTCGCGCTGTGGGTGGGGCTCGTGAGCCAGTTCCTGCCGGTCGTCGGCACCTACATCGCCGGGTTGTTGCCGGTGCTCATCACCTTGATCGACTCGCCGGTGAAGGCCGTGATCGTGTTCGGGTTCATCGTCGTCTACCAGCAGATCGAGAACTACTTCTTCGCTCCCCGCATCACGGCCCGCACGATGGAACTCCACCCGGCTGTCGCGTTCGGAGCGGCGTTGGGAGGGTTCTCGTTGCTCGGCGCGGCGGGCGCGATCTTGGCGTTGCCGGCCGCGGCCATGGTGCAGGCGATCGTGGGAGGTTGGGGCGACCGCCACGTCGTGGTCGACAGCGAACTCACCGCGATGCGTGCGCCCGGCCGGCGGGCCAGACGCCTCGAAGCCGAACGAGACCCCGATCGCGATCACGATGACGACCGCTGATCTGCTCTCGACCGCGCAGCCGGTCGCAGTGGCCGATCGCTCGGGCTTCGACGAGAGCGTCCACTTCGGTCTGGTCGTGGTGCTCGACGGGGAGGGTGAGGTCGTGTTCTCGATCGGCGACGCCGAGGCGGTGATCTATCCGCGCTCGTCGAACAAGCCGATCCAGACCGATGCGATGGTGCGCAGTGGGTGGAGCGCATCGTCGGAGGGGGTCGCGCTTGCCTGCGCCAGCCATTCGGGCACCGAGACGCACCTCGCGGTGGTCCGCGCGACGCTCGCCGCAGCAGGGCTCGACGAGGCTGAGTTGGCGAACACCGCCGGGCTGCCGCTCGATCGACCGGCCGCCCACGCCTGGCTTCGCAGCGGCGGCGACGCCGACCCGATCCACATGAACTGTTCGGGCAAACACGCCGCGATGTTGGCGACGTGCGTCGTCAACGGGTGGCCGACCGACGGGTATCTCGACGTCGAGCATCCGCTCCAGCGCACGATCACCGAACGCATCGTCGAACTGGCGGGCGGGGCGTCCCACATCGGTGTCGACGGGTGTGGCGCTCCGGCGCACGCGATGTCGATGCGCGGGCTGGCCGCCGCGTTCGGTGCGTTGGCGAACGAGCGAGGCGCGGTCTGGTCGGCGGTCACGAGCCACCCCGAGTTGGTCGGCGGCGAGGGCCGTGCGGTCACCCGGGTGATGCGTGCGGTACCCGGCCTGATGGCGAAAGACGGTGCCGAGGGCGTGTTCGCAGCAGCGCTGCCCGGCGGGCCGGCCGCCGCCGTCAAGATCGCCGACGGCAGCGATCGCGCGGCGGGTGTGGTGCTCGCAGCGGCGCTGGCGAAGGTCGGAGTCGACGTCGACCCCGACGCGATCGGTGATCCGGTGTTGGGGCACGGCCTCCCGGTCGGCGGGGTTCGCCCCGTGTTCGACCCTGCCGCTGTCATCGACTGATCGTCGCCGGGCTCTGTCGGGGTGCGTGGTGGGCGGCGCTCGTGTGGTCGGTGTCGATGTCGATCCGGGCTCGACTGGTGATCGGGTGACCGGGGGCCGGATGGGTCGGCTTGCGCAGTGCTCGACCCGGCTGCGGTCGGGGTCGCTCTGGGCGCGATCGTGATTCGCCCGGTGTTCGACCCCGCCGCGACCGTGGGCTCATCGCGGCGGCACTGTCGGGGTGTGCGGTGGTCCGGTCGCAGCCGAGCTCACGAACTGCACGTGAGCACGACGGCCGCGTGCGGCTGACGTCGATCCCGACGCGATCGGTGATGCGGTGTTCGGGCACGGCCTCCCGGTCGGTCGGGTTCGCCCGGTGTTCGACCCCGCTGCGATCGTGGGTTGATGGCAACCCCGCAGTTCCAGCCGCTCGACGAGGATGCGTTCGAGTACGGCCGCGTCGATCGAGTGTCGCCGCTGATCCGGCGGGTGATCGCCGAGAACCCGTCGAAGTTCACCTACCGCGGGACGGGCACCTACATCGTCGGTTCGGGCGACGTGGTGGTGATCGACCCGGGGCCGCTGCTCGAGTCACACCGTGAGGCGTTGCTCGCCGCGCTCGACGGTGAGACGGTCCGGGCGATCCTGGTCACGCACTGCCATGCCGATCACTCGCCGCTCGCGGGTTGGATGACCGAGTGGTCGGGCGCACCCACCTACGCGTTCGGGCCGCACCCCCGCCCCGGCGACGACGAGGTGGCCGACGACGACGATGACGTCAGCGAGGGCGACCCGGGGACCGAGTCGGGCTCGGACTCCGACGGTGGCGAGGTCAAGATCGAGGAGTCGACCGACCACGACTTCGTGCCCGACGTGGCGGTCGCCGACGGCGAGGTGGTCCTCGAGTTGCCGGGGATCACGATCGCGGGTGTCCATACGCCGGGGCACACGTCGAACCACATGTGTTTCACGCTGGCCGAGGAGTCGGCGCTGTTCTCCGGCGACCACGTGATGGGGTGGAGCACCACGGTCGTGTCACCACCCGACGGCGACATGGCGGACTACATCGACTCGCTGCGCAAGGTCGCCGGCCGCGGCGATCGGATCCTGTGGCCGACCCACGGATCGCCGCGCCACGACGGCGCCGAGTACGTACACGCGCTCGTCGAGCATCGCCTGGCGCGCGAGGCAGCCGTGCTCGATCTCGTCCGATCCGGGGTGACGTCGATCGCGGCGATCGTCGACATCTTGTACGCCGACGTCGGCAAGCACCTCCACAAGCCCGCCCGCCGCAGCGTCTGGGGTCACCTCGTGAAGCTGATCGCCGACGGCAGCGTCGCAACCGGCGACGGCACGCGCCCCGCCCTGAAGAGCACCTACCAACCCGTGTGACCGGCCGCGCCGCCGGTCGCCCCTGCCGAGCTCGACCTGGCCCGGCATCCCCCTCCCCCGCACCGATCGGGGTCGTTGCAGCCAGACGCGCGCCCTGCGCGTCAGCACTCGACTGTTCGCTGCGACACCGGCGGTGAGCCCGTGCAGACCTGTGGAACGACGTGCGTTACTTCAGTCGGTGCCGGTCTCGTTGCGAAGCTGCGCGAGAAGCGCCTGTCCGTTGCCGTCGAGCCGGTGGTCACGGTCGAGTTCTTCGAGGATCGACATCGCGAGTTCGAGCCGGTCGGAGTCGTCGCGTACCGTGCCGGTCAGCCGCAGCGATATCGCAACGTCGACCATGAGGTCTGCGCGATCGGGCTCTCGCTTCGACAAGATCGTCGCGATCCGCAGGTCTTCCTCCAGATACTCGTCGGCCGCTGGCACGTCGCCGGCTTCGAGCATCATCGTCCCCAACTTGTTGTATGAGATGGAGAGGTCGCGTTGGTGGTCGGTGCGTTCGGGTTCGGCGTCGGCGAGCCGGCGGGCGATGTCGAGGGATTGTTGGTACAGCTGGAGTGCGTTGTCGCCGTTCCCCAACGCGCGTTGCAGGTCCCCCAACTTGTTGTAGGAGATGGAGAGGTCGCGTTGGTGGTCGGCGCGTCCGGGTTCGGCGTCGGCACGAGCCTCGAACTCGGCGATGATGGCCTCGTAGGTGCGAACGGCCCGAGCGATGTCTCCGTGTTGGACGAGGGCGACTGCCTCGAAGTCGCGGTAGAGGTGCGCCGAGGCGTGCGAGTTCGGAAGTGCGGCGGAGATCTCCCCCGCCACCGCGGCGAGGGTCAGCAGGCTCGTCTCACGAAGGTGGGCGCACACGTCTTGACCGATCGCGTCGGCGGCGTCCCACATCGATCCTGCGAGGTAGTTGCGAACGGCTTCGATGCCATCGTCGATCGCTCGGGTCCGCCGGAAACGAGCGACGCGAAAGTCGCCGGCTCTTCGATGCCAGGTCGACCAATCGCCGGAAACCGTCGCTTGTAAGCCGCGCATGATCCACCGGTGGACCCACTGCCCATCGGGCGTGGCGGTGGCGAGCGTCGTCGCGACGAGGCGTTCGACGGTCGCCTCGCCGTCGACGCCGAGCAAACCGGCCGGGTCGTCGACCGGGATGTTCGAGGCAGCGAGCTGGCACAAGCAGCCGAGCTCGGTCTGATCGAGCCGGGTGAGCAGAACGTCGAGCGCGATGTCGCGGGCGCCGAGCACCGCGCCGATCTCGATCGCGTCGTCGACCGACCGTTCGATGGTGAGATCGATGCCCTCGTGCTGGGCGAGCTCGCGCAGCCTGCGCTTGACCTGGTCGGTGGAGACCCCCCGCTGCAGAGCAGCATCCACGAATTCGAGCACCCGCGGGTGCCCGCCGACCATCCGGTGGACGAGAGCTGCTCCGCTGCGGTCGAGGCGGCCGATGCCGCGCAGCCGGCGAAACAGCTTTCTGGCGTCGGTGAACGTGAGTGGTTCGACACGCACCTCGGCAACCAGGTCGCCGACGCGCGGCAGCGGGTAGCGGCAGGTGATCAGCACACGCCCGACGCTCGCATCGACCAAGAGCGACTCGACGACTGATGGAGTCGCAACTTCGAGGAACTCCGCGCCGCCCTCGATGAGATTGTCCTCGAAGTTGTCGAGCACGACGAGCAACGGGTGGTCCCGGAGAACACGACCGATGCCCTTCACCTGAGACCGATCGTCACCGCCGCTGAGACACCGCGCCGCAGCCGCTGACCACGGGGTGTTCGCTGCTTCCAGAGTGTCACGGATCTCTCTGACGAGCGTTGTCAGATCGAGTCGCCCCGTCACCGTCGCGGTCACCCAGCCGTCCTCTTCGAGCCGGGCGATCGCGCGCCCTGCAAGGGTGCTCTTG
The DNA here is from genome assembly GCA_039654565.1 of Peronia peronii. NCBI lineage: Eukaryota > Metazoa > Mollusca > Gastropoda > Systellommatophora > Onchidiidae > Peronia > Peronia peronii. The sequence goes on from JBCEWB010276936.1 coordinate 6,941, forward strand.
CCGATCCCGCCGACCCCGGTGAGCGCCGCCCCCGCCGGCCCGGGCTCCCCGGCGCGGCGACGGAGCACGCGCATCAACGAGCGCGACTCGCGGCGTCGACCTATCAGTTGCTCGCGATCGAGGACCGGCACGGGACCGGAAGGGACGTGCACCGGCGGGCGAAGCAACGGCTCGAGATCGTAGGCGCCATCGAACAACGCCTGATCGTCACCGCCCAGCACAACGGTCGCCGTGGCCCACTCGACCGCCCATCGGGCTGCGCACGCTCGCCTCGCATCCCCCAAGGCGCGCGCCACGAGCGGCGTGTCGGACTCGGACAGGTGGCCGTAGAACGCCGACAGGAACTCGGTTGCGTGCTCGTCGGTCACTGCGGTCTGCATCGCTACCACACGTGGCACGCCGGCCGCGACCAACGCGACGGCCAGCGCCTGACCGTCGATCGACTCGCCGGCTGCGGCACACGACGACAGAACGATCAGGCCGGTCGGCGTGGCCGCGTGACGCAGCGTGGACACCAACGTGTTGGTTGGGGTCCAGACCGATGCGCCGTCCTCGTCCTCGAGCTCGATACCGCCTGCGTTGCCGTGGCCGGAGAGATGAAGAACCTGAAAGTGGTCGGCGCCCCCGAGGCCCTCTGAGATCGATTCGGGACCGCCCACCTCGAGGATGCGAACCTGCGCGCGCCCATCGCGCTCGGCTCGCTCGACAGCGTCGAGCAGACGACCGAGTTCGCGCTCGTGATCGAGTGGTGCCGACCGGGTGCGGCTCTCGTCGGGCGCGCCGACCGCAGCGAGAATCTTGAGCGGACCCGCCGTCGGCATGCCCATCGGCGTCACCACGTCGGCGATACGCCGGGCGATGCTGACGCCCGGCTCGAGCGCCAGCGTTCGGCCGCTCGGCAGGCGAGCTGCTTCGACCGGCAACGATGCGAGGCGCGTGGGAAGCTCGACCACGACGTCGAGACACGTGCCGATCCGCAGCGCATCGAGTACGTCGTCGACCGCATCACCGATCGCCCCTGCGAACAGCGCGCCCCCGACTGCGTCGCCAACGATTCGCAGCAAGTCCACCGAGGCGGTGCTGACGGCTTGCGCCAGACGACCTGCTGCGGCCGCCGCCGGAACCCGAACGTCGCGCTCGTGCGCTACCTCGTGCTCGTCGAGGTATGCGGTCAACTCGACCGACCCGTCCTGAGCATCGCTGACCACGATGAGTAGGTGCTGCGCCGACCTGATCTCCGGTGCCGCTGCTCGCAGTGGCGGCCGCCTCGAACGACCAACGATCGCATCTCGGATACCGACGTAGTCATCGACGCTGCGCCGTGCCAGCTTCCGGAGGTTCGCCGTCAGCTTCGGAGCCGATGTGTCGTCGAGCGTGACCGGTATCAGCCGCACCCCGTCTTCGACCCGTCGAAACATCAGTCCGGTCAGTTCGTCCTGCGCCCAGACACCGTCGAACCACGACTCGGACACGAACACCAGAGCCACGTCGCAAGCGTCGATCCCCTCGTTCATCTTGGCCACCGCATCGTCGCCGGGCTCGATCTCCCAGAGATCGAGCCACGCATCGACGCCATCGTCGCGCAACCGCTCGGCAAACGCCGCGACCGCCTCACGATCGGTGCCGCGATAGCTACAGAACACCCGCACGGGCGTTGACATCTCGACCTCCCACATCAACCCGAAAACCACCGCATCAACCGCTCGGCTCGGCAAGACACAGTTGCACCGAGGGATGTGATTCCCGCCGCCCGTCGTGACGCGCCCAGCGCTGTCAACGTACTCGATTCACCAATGCGGCGTGTGTCGCATTTCGCCTTGTCGGAGGGTCCCACGGCCAGACGCCCACCGTGTGACGTCTGCGCCGGGGCGACACGCTGCCCGCTCGCGGGCGGGCGGCGTCAGCGGGTTTGGGCCCCGATCGCGAGTAGCGCTCGGGCGACATCGGCGAACCGAGTGGTCAGCGGTGACATCCCGAGCCGGATCACGTCGGGTTCGCGGAAGTCGGCGAGCACGCGGTGTTCGGCCGCCATCGCCTCGGTGACCCGCCGGGCGTTCGGGTGGTGGACGCAGACGTGGCCGCCGCGCCGCGCGTCGTCGCGAGGGGTCGTCGTCGCCAGCGCAAGGTCGTCGCACGCCGACAGCGCGAACCGGCCGAGTTCGATCGACTTCGCCCTGATCGCGTCGATCCCGGCCTCGGCGGTCACCGAGATGCCGGCGCGAGCGGCGACCAGCCCGAGGATGCCCGGCGTGCCGACGAGCATCCGGCCGATGTCGGGGCGCGCGACGAACTCGGGACCCATTGCGAACTGGTCGCGCTGCGCGAACCAACCGTGGAACGGCTCGTCGACCTGTTCGATCAGATCGGCAGCGACGTAGGTGAACGCCGGCGCGCCCGGGCCACCGTTGAGGAACTTGTACGTGCAGCCGACCGCGAGCTCTGCTCCGGCGTCGTCGAGGCCGACCGGATGCAGGCCTGCCGCGTGCGACAGGTCCCACACCACCACGGCGCCGGCGTCGCGCGCGCGTGCCGTGGCGGGCCCGAGGTCGACGATCTCGGCGGTGCGGTAGTCGATCATCGAACGCACGGCGACCGCGACGTCGTCGAGCCGATCGAAGCCGGGGCGAACCTCCAGCCCGTCGGCGGCGGCGATCGCATCGACCACGTATCGGTCGGTCGGGAAGTCGTCGGGCGACACGGCGATCACCCGCCGCTCGGGCCGCAGCCGCACCCCTGCACGGATCGCCTGGTAGAGGTTGACCGTCGTCGAGTCGTGCACGACGACCTCGCCCGCCGACGCCCCGATCACCGGCGCCAACTCGTCGCCGACACGCCGGGGCAGATCGACCCAGTGCTGCCAGCTCGCGATCAGGTCGCGAGCCCACCCTTGGCGCATCACCTCGTCGACCCGGTCGAGCGTCCGCTTCGGCGGCATCCCGAGCGAGTTGCCGTCGAGGTAGGCGAGGTCGGGGTCGGCGATCACGAACTCGTCTCGCCGGCGGGCGAGCGGATCGGTGGCGTCGAGGGCTGCGCTCCGCTCGTGGAGTCGGGTTTCGACACCGCTCATGTGTGCGCCTCCGGATCGTGAAGCTCGATGAAGCTCGCCTGGCGAACGTACCCCTGGTCGGTGAACTCGGTCATCTCGATCGTCGCGGAGAGGATCGGCTCGATCCAGTTCGCGCCGCGATGGTACGCCCGTGGCGGGGCCGGATCGAACGGGCACGCGCCGGTCACGAGTCCGCGCATCCGCGCCGCCAGCGACGCCAGCGAGGCCGCGTCGAATCCCGTGCCGACACCACCCGCGAACGCCAGCGCCTCGCCGTCGCGGCGGCCGACGAGCAGCGACCCGAACGTCGACGCGCGGTTGCGGTCGCCGGTCGTGAACCCGCCGATCACCACCTCGGTTCGGCGCCGATGCTTCACCTTCAGCCAGTTCGGGGTGCGCTTGCCCGGCACATAGGCCGACCCCAGTCGCTTCGCCATCACACCCTCGAGCCCTTGCTCACCGGTGGCCGCGAGCAGGTCGGAACCACCGCCCACGGTCCACGCCGCAACGGCCCAGTTGTCGCCCGGCTCCACCAGTTGGTCGAGCAGGCGTCGCCGGTCCTCGTAGGGCAGGCCGATCGTGTCGTGCGCGTCGACTCGCAACACGTCGAACACGAACAGTGCCGCCTCGCGATCGTGACGCTGGATCAGCTCGAACCGCGGCCGACCCTCGTCGTCGAGCACACACAGCTCGCCGTCGAGGACGCTGACGCCGGCGTTGACCGAAGCGGCCAGCGCGCCGAGTTCGGGGTAGGTGCCCGTCACGTCGTGACCGCGGCGCGATTGCAGGCGGACGGCGCCGTCCTCGACGAACGCCAACGTGCGGTATCCGTCGTACTTGATCTCGTACGCCCACCGATCGTCGACGTCCGCAGCGGGCAACGACCCGAGCGTGGCCGTCATCGGTTGTATCGGGAAGCTCAGTGCCACGATGCGCGACCTCGCAGGTTGGTGCTTCGGGCGGATGGGTCGGTCGCGGAGGGTCGTCTGGTCGCGTCGTGCGTGGCCGTCGTCGGGTCGGTCGTGCAGGTCGGGCTCACGGTGCGTGGCCTCGGGTGTCGCGGTGTCGAGCCGGTGAGGCGGGTGGGGTGGCGGTTCGAACACCTCGTGTTGTTCGTCGGGGCGCGCGCCGATCGTTGCGGCGAGCAGCGTGGCCGGGAGGCTCGACGTCATGGCGCGCGTTCCCCGGTGCGGGCACGTCGGTTCGACACGCCCCGAGCATGGCGGTCATCGGTTGCTGCGAGTCAGGGCACCCGCTGCAACGTGCGACCACGGCGCTCGCCGCCACCAAGCCGAACGCGCTCGCGAGCGGAGCGGCTGGTACGGGCACAGGTACGGGCACGGCACCAATGCTGGCCCACCTTGCGGCCGCCGGGACAACTCCGACAACGCAGCGGCGATCGGCGAGTGCTCAACTGCGACGATGCCCAGTCCGCTACCCGACTACGACGATCTGCCCAAACGCTCCGGCCTGCCGTGCGCATGGGAGGTGTGGCAACCCGACGGGGACCGGTTCGGGTGCCTCAACCTGTTGACCGAAGAGCGTGCGGTGGCCGCGGCGAAGCTCGTCGAGCGCGGCGCGACGTTCGCGCTCAACTGGACGATGGCGCTCCCCGATCCGCCGCTGTTCGGCCGGGCCCGGTTCGAGCACTCCGTCCTGCGACGCCCGCGCGCCGTCAGCCAAGACGACGAACTCCAGTCGTGGAACACCCAGTCGTCGACCCAGTGGGACGGATTCCGCCACGTCAACCACCCGATGATCGAAGCCGAGCACCCCGGCACCGGGCACTTCGGCGGTGTCGACGACGGCGACCACGGGATCGACCACTGGGCCCGGCGCGGCATCGTCGGTCGGGCGGTGCTCGCCGACGTCGGGCGGTGGCGCGACGCCCACGGTCGGCCGCTGCGACACGACCAACCGGATCCGGTCACGCACGACGAGTTGCTCGCCTGTCTCTCCGATCAGGGCACCGAGGTCGAGCCCGGCGACATCTTGCTGATCCGGTTCGGGTGGATCGGCTGGTACCTCGAACAAGACGGCGACAAGCGTGAGCAACTCGGCGATCGCTCGCAGTTCGCATCGTCGGGGTTGCACCCGGGCGAGGACACGGTGCGCACGCTCTGGAATCTGCACATCGCCGCGGTCGCCGCCGACAACCCGCCGGTCGAGGTCTACCCGCCCGGCGCGCTGCTCGACAACGCCACCCGGGAAGCGGTCCGGGCCGACACCAACCGGGTTCACGAGTCGTTCGCGCACACGATGCTGCTGCCGATGCTCGGCTTGCCGCTCGGCGAGTTGTTCTTCCTCGACGATCTCGCCGCCGACTGCGCCGCCGACGGGCGTTACGAGTGCTTCTTCACCTCTGCGCCGATCAACCTGCCCCAGGGCATCGCCAGTCCACCCAACGCGCTTGCCATCAAGTAGCGCGGGCGGTTCGAAAAACCTGGTGACCGGCATGCTGCGCGCCGCCTAGCGTGCAGGTTCGATGACGATGCTCTCCGACCGGCCCAACACGGCCCTGCTGGTGATCGATGTGCAGCAGGGCGTGATCGGCGATGCGCACGACGCCGGGCGCGTCGTCGACAACATCGGCACCCTCGTCGACCGCGCCGACGACGCCCGGACGCCGGTGATCTGGGTCCAACACTCCGACGACGAACTCACCCGCGGCAGCGACGCATGGCAGTGGGTGCCCGAACTGTCGCCCGCCGCCGACGCCCCGGTCGTCGACAAGCACTACGGCGATCCGTTCGAGGCGACCGTCCTCGAAGCCGTGCTGTCGGGCCTCGGCATCGGTCACGTCGTCGTCACCGGCGCGCACAGCGACGCGTGTGTCCGCTCGACGTTGCACGGTGCGTTCGTGCGCGGCTACGACGTCACCTTGGTGAGCGACGGCCACACCACCGCCGACCTGACCGAATGGGGGGCACCGTCGCCCGATCTGGTCGTGTCGCACACCAATCTGTGCTGGCAGTTCCAGCGCGGACCCGGCCGCGTCGCAGCGGTCTGCCCGGCGTCCGACATCGCGTTCTGACACGACGGTAGGTGTCGGCCACCCTCCCGTACCAAAGGGGGTCAGACCCCCTCTGTTCATTCGGCGGCTCGGCGGTCAGAACACGCCGTCGGTGATCGTGTACGGCGCTTTCTCCGACACCGACATGATCACGAGCGCACCGCCGGCCATCGACAGGTTCTTCATGAACATCGACATCTCGGTCTGCTGCGCCTGGGGATCGGACTCCTCCCAGAACCTGTGCATCATCGCCGCCATCACGATCAACAAGATCGCGGTCAGCAGCGCGGCGAGGTCGATCAAGATCCCGAGCACGATCGCCACCCCGCCCGCCAGCAGGAACACGCCGCTGAGCTGCACCATGAGTTTGGCGTTCGGGATGTTCTTGGCCTGCGCGTACTGCGCTGACGGCCCGGGTTGGGCCAGGTGCCCGACGCCGGATCCGACCAGGATCAGACTGAACAGGATTCGACCGATCAAGAACAACTCGCTCATCGCGCGCTCGCTTTCGTTGGTTGTGATCACGAGCGTACGCACACCACACGGGGTCCTGGTAACCAGAGGGGGTCTGACCCCCTCTCGTGACCCCCTCTTGTCAGATGCCGTCGGCGGCTTGGGCAGCGTCGGCGTCTCCTTCGAGGCCCTTGGGGAGCGTGGCGAAGATCGTGGGCGGGTCGCGCCACGGGTCGGCGGCACCGGCGATCGCAGCGGCGATCGCAGACCACACCCGTTCGGCCGTGCACGGCATGTCGATGTGGCGGACACCGAGGTGCGCGACCGCGTCGATGACGGCGTTCTGGATCGCCGGTGTCGAGCCGATCGTGGCCGCCTCGCCGATCCCCTTCGCGCCCAAGATGTTGTTGGGCGACGGGGTCTCGGTCGAGTGCACCTCGAAGCTCGGCATCTCGGCGGCCGACGCCAGCGCGTAGTCGGCGAGGTTCGACGTGATCGGATTGCCGTCGCCGTCGAAGCGCACCTCCTCGAACAACGCCTGGCCGACACCCGCCGCAATGCCCCCGTGCTGTTGACCCTCGACGAGCAGCGGGTTGATGACCGTGCCCGCGTCGTCGACGGCGACGTGCCGCACGAGGGTCGCGCGGCCCGTCTCGACGTCGACCTCGGCCACGGCGATGTGGCAGCCGAACGGAAACGACGCACCATCACAGCGGTAGACCGCATCGGCACTCAGCACCTCGCCGTCGACATCGAGGGCACGGGCGGCAAGCTCTGCCCACGACAGCGCAGTCGCGGGAACACCTGCCACGCCGACCCGCCCCGCGACGGTGTCGACCACCACGTCGTCGACGTCGGCTTCGAGCAGATCGGCGGCGAGTTGGCGCGCCTGTTCGACCACGTCAGCGGTCGCGGTGCTCACCGCCGATCCGCCGAGCTGGAGCGAACGCGACCCGCCGGTTCCGCCGCCGCGCGGCACACGGTCGGTGTCGCCGTCGACGAGCGAGATCCGATCGACCGGGATGCCGGTCTGCGCGCTGACGATCATCGCGTACGCGGTCTGATGGCCCTGGCCGTGCGAGAGCGTGCCGCAATACAACGTCGCGCTGCCGTCGGCGTGGACTTCGAGCTTGCCCCACTCGCTGCCCCCACCACCGGCGGTCACCTCGACGTAGGTGGCGACGCCGACACCGATCTGGAGGACGTCGCCGCGCTCGCGCCGCTCGAATTGCTCGCGGCGGAGGGCGTCGTAGCCGATTGCGTCGGCGGCGGTGCGCAACGGCAGGCGGTACCGCCCGCTGTCGTACTCGACCCCGGTCAGCGTCGCGAACGGGAACACGTCGTCGGTCAGCAGGTTTCGCTCGCGCAGCTCGATCGGGTCGATGCCGAGTTCGTGACTCGCCTGGTCGACGAGTCGTTCGAGCAGCGCCGTCGCCTCGGGCCGGCCCGCCCCCCGGAACGCACCCGTCGGAGGTGTGTTGGTGGCGGCGACGACGACGTCGAACTCGATCGCGTCGAAGTCGTAGGTGCCGTGCGACATTCGGCGCGTACCGCCCGGCAGCGCGGCACCGATGCCGGGATACGCCCCGCCGTCACCGACGAGGCGGACCCGCAAGCCGGTGAACCTGCCCTCGGATGTCGCGCCGAGCTCGGCGTACTGCACCTGGCCGCGGCTGTGGTCCTTGGCGATCAGGTCTTCGGAACGGCTCGCGACCCAGCGAACCGCCCGGTCGAGGGTGCGCGCCGCGTGTGCCACCACGCTGTACTCGTGCTGCATCCCGGCCTTGCCGCCGAACCCGCCGCCGACCTGCGGGGTGACGAGATGGATCTCGTCGGGCTCGACACCGAGCGCCGCCGCGAGCGAGCCGTGGACGACGTGGGGGAACTGGTTGGAGGTCCACACGGTGAGCCGACCGTCGGCGGCGGGTGCCGCGGCGCAGCCGTGCGGTTCGATCGGTGCGACCGCGACGCGTTGGTTGACGTAACGGCCGCGCACCACGACGTCGGAGGTCGCCGCCATGTCGAGCGGCTGGTCGGGTGATTCGGCGACCGCCGCGTTGTGATCGATCGCGTCGAACAGCGCCGGCGCGCCGTCGGCGAGTGCGGCTTCGGGATCGGTGACCGAAGCGAGCGGTTCGATGTCGGCGACCACCGTCTGGGCTGCGTCGGTCGCCTCGGCGAGTGTCTCGGCGAACACCACCGCATAGGCCTCGCCCACGAACCGCACCCGGTCGGTTGCGAGCGGCGGTCGGATCACCTCGGGACGCAACGCGACGAAGCCGTGGTGAGGGGCGAGTCCGAGCTCGGCGGCGGTCCACACGGCGACGACGCCGGGCATCGATCGGGCGTGATCGACATCGATCGAGTTGATCGTTCCGTGCGCGAGATCGGATCGCACGAAGACCGCCGACAGCGGGCGGTCGAGTTCGAGATCGGCGATGTAGCTCTGCGATCCGGTGAGCAGGGCGGGGTCTTCGGTGCGCAGTACCCGGTTGCCGAGGATGGAGCCGGCGGGTTGCTCGTGGTTGGTCACGATCGGGGACTCTACGCTGGATCGGTGACACCCTCGCAGGGCGACTCGATCGTCACGCTCGCCCGCCGCCACGGGGCCGCCGTCTATTTCCCGTTCGTGCTGGCACAGTTCGGGCGTGGGATGCTGCTGCCGATCGTCCCGCTCTATCTACGCGACGTCGGTTTGAGCTTCACGACGATCTCGGTGGTGCTCGCCGCGCTCGGTCTCGGTGCGTTTCTCGGCGGGCTGCCGGTCGGTGGGTTCGCGAGCCGGATCGGCCCCGACCGGTTGTTCGTCGCAGCGGTCGGAGCGACCGCGGTCACCTCCGCGCTGTTCGGAGCGAGCACGGCGGTGATCGCGCTCGCCGGGTTCCGGCTGCTCGCCGGGTTTGGCTCGGTCGGATTGCGGGTGGCGAGCCAGATGCTCGTCAACGCCCGCGTCACGACGCTCGGGCGCGGGCGCGCGATGTCGCTGCTCGGCGGTGCGATGCGCACGGCGTTCTTCATCGGTCCGCTCGTCGGCGGCGTGCTCGTCGACACGGTCGGGTTCGAAACGGCGTTCGTCGCGTGCGGGTTGGTGACGCTGCTCGGGATGGTGCCCTTCGTCGGCGCCCGCCGCGGCGCGCGGACGGCGTCGATGTCAGCGTCGGCGACGCGCTTCGAGCGACCCGCTGGTCCGCGAGGAGACCTGATCGGCGACCTGATCGGGTCGTGGCGGCGTCACGGGATGGTCTTGCTCGTCGCCGGAACGGGCGCTGCGCTCGTGATGACCGCCCGCGAGGGCCGCAACGTGGTCGTGCCGCTGATCGGGGACGAACTCGGCCTGAGCGCCTCGGCGGTCGGCGTGCTGGTGGCGATCGGAACCGGTGCCGATCTGGCGTTGTTCCCCGTCGCCGGCTCGCTGATGGACCGGTTCGGTCGGCTGTACGCGATCGTGCCAGCGTTCAGCCTGCTCGCGATCGGCTTGTTCGTGCTCGGCGTGGTCGACTCGGCCGGCGGTGCCGTCGTCGCGGGTGTGGTCATGGGGATCGGCAACGGGATGAGCGCAGGCACGATGCTCACGCTCGGGGGCGATCTCGCTCCGGCCGATTCGGGTGCGTTCCTGGCCGCGCTCGGGATGATGCAAGACGTCGGGGTGATGATCGGACCGCTCGTCGTTGGATGGCTCGCCGACTCGGCCGGTCTCGACGCGGCGGCGATCGTGCTCGCCGTGGTGTTGTTCGTCGCGATCGCCTGGATCGCGCTCCTCCTCGGTGACACGCGCCGTCCGACCCGGGCATGGCTCGTCGCCCGCCTTGAACAGCGCTGAGCGGATTCGCGATGACGTCGGGATCCGCGTCGGGGTCGGCGTCGGGCCCGCCGATCGGGCGTACGCTGGAACGGTGACGAACACTCCTTCGACCATGCTTCAGACGATGCCGCTCGGGTATCAGTGGCCGACCGTCGACCCGTTCCTGTTCTGCATCCACCACCTCGACCATTACCCGGCGGGCAACGCCCAACTCGGGCCGGTCGCATCGCTCGACGGACGACCGCTCGGCGACGACTTCGACCCCGTCGACGGCTGGCGGATGTACCACGGCCACACCGTGCCGGGGTTCCCCGCTCACCCCCACCGTGGATTCGAAACCGTGACGTTCGTGCGGACCGGCATGGTCGATCACTCCGATTCGCTCGGCGCCGCTGCGCGCTACGGAAACGGCGATGTGCAGTGGATGACGGCCGGTCGCGGCATCGTGCACAGCGAAATGTTCCCGCTGCTCGACCGCGACGGTCCGAACCCGCTCGAACTGTTCCAGATCTGGGTCAATCTGCCGGCGCGATCGAAGATGGTCGAGCCGCACTTTTCGATGCTGTGGGATGGCGATCTACCTCGCGAGGTCGGCGACGGGTCGGTGGTCACGGTGATCGCCGGACGCCTCGGTGACTCGGTGCCGCCCTCACCGCCACCGGCGTCGTGGGGTGCGAGCGACGACGCCGACGTGGCGATCTGGCACATCGTGCTCGAACCGGGCGCGACGTGTCGGTTGCCCGCGGCTCGCTTTGACGACTCGGTGCGGACGCTGTACGTGTTCGCCGGCGACGGGTTGACGATCGATCGAACCGAGATCGGCGGTGCGACCGGCGCGGTGGTCGACGCCCGCCACGAGATCGAACTGAGCGCGTCCGGGCACGTCGAGATCCTGATGTTGCAGGGCCGCCCGATCGGCGAGCCGGTGCAGCAGCACGGGCCGTTCGTGATGAACACCGGCGCCGAGATCGGCCAGGCGTTCGACGACTACCAGCGCACCCGGTTCGGCGGCTGGCCGTGGGACCGCGACGACCCGGTACACGGAGCCGCCCCCGATCGGTTCGTGCGTCGCGACGGCATGCCGGTCGAGGAACCTCCTCTGCGTTGACCGGCCGAACCCACTGCGGCCGGTTGGTGTGTGGGTCGCGGGTGGTTCGTGCGTCGCGTCGGCATGCCGGTCGAGGAATCTCCCCGGCGTTGACCGGCCGAACTCGCTCTGGTTGCGCCGAAGCGATTGGTTTGTCGTGTGTGTTTTTGCGACTGTCAGACAGATTGGGTGGCGCGAGAGGTTGGTGAGCGTCGAGTCTGCGTCGATGCGGCCCGGTTGGTCCGGTAGCACCGGCGCGGTTGATCGGTGCGCGGGTTGGTCGCGGTGGAGAGCGCGTGGAACCCGCGCGGTGTTGAGCGGTTGGTGTGTTGCGCTCGTGCCACTCGGTTCGGCCCGGTCGGTCCGGTTGAGCCAGGGCGGTTGGCTGGTGTGCGGGTCGGGTTGCGAGGGGGTGGTCGTGGAGCGTGCGCCGGGTGATCCGGTATTGGCCGGGTGCGGCTGGTTGGTGTGTGGGTGCGGTCGTGGTGGCCGTGGAGTCTTCGCGGTGTTGCGCGGTTGCGCCCGGCGACGAACCGGTTGTGTCGGTCCGGTTGATCGGTGTGCGGGTCGGTCGCAGAGGAGCGCACGTTGAGCCGGCGTGGTGTCGTAGCGGTCGCGCGGGCGCGGTTGGCTGGTGGGTGGGTCGGGTCGTGAGGGGATGGTGGTCGTGGAGCGGGCGCCGGACAGCGACCGGCCGACCCGGCGCGCGGCAGCGGGCGGTGGGTCGGGCCTCAGTTGCCGATGTCGATCCCGGCTCCGGCGTCGCGATAGGCACGGCGCACCGCTGCCTCGGTTGCCGCGATCGTGAACTCGGTCGTGCACCGTTGTCGCGCAGCGCTGCCGATCCGGTGCCGTTCGTCGGGTGCGGCGGCGAGGCGCTCGAGTGCCGCGGTGATCGCGGCGTGGTCCTCGTCGGGAACCAGGCAGCCGGTCTCGCCCATCACCTCGGCGGTGCCGCCGACATCGGTGGCGATCACGGGACGACCCGTCGCCATTGCCTCGGCGACGACGTTCGGGAACCCCTCGGTCCGCGACGGCGAGACGTAGATGTCGATCGAACGGTGGAAGTCGAGCGGCTCGCGAAACGCTCCGAGCAGCTTCACCGAGTCAGCGATGTCGTGGGCGTCGACCATCGCCACCAGCGCGGCGTTGTCACGATCGATCCCCGGCCCGGCGAGGTGCAGCGCGCCGCTCCCGCCGCCGGCCAGGAACGCAGCCCACGATTCGAGCAGCACGTCGATTCCCTTGTCGAACGTCCAGCGGGTGAGACAGCCGACGACGATGCGGGTGCTGTCACGCCCCGGTGGAGGCGGTGCGGCCGCGAGGAACTTCTCGGGGATCGCGTTGAGCGTGACGGCGAGGTGAGGCGCCCGGAATCCGGCCGCGACGTGCCGGTTCATCGTGGTGCGTGCGCAGAACACGAGCGCGTCGGCGGCGTGCGGTGCCAGCAGGCGGCCGAGTCGGACGATCGCCCGGGTCCGGCGTTTGAGGCCGGGCGAGAACGGCTCGGTGCGGCGCACACCCCAGACGTGGGTGGCGCGCCCGAACGGTCGCAGCACGGCGGCCAGCAAGAACCCGTGGTACATCCACGCATGCACGACCGCGCCGCGACGCGCATGTCGGGCGGTGCGCAGCCACGCCACGACACCGTCGGTCCTGATCGCCGACACCGAGACACCACACGCCTCCATCTCGTCGCGCAGCGGCCGATCGGCAACGAGGCACCACACCGCGACCGACTCGCCGCACGCCGACTGCGCTTTGGCGAGCGTGGCCAACTGCAACTCCGCTCCGCCCGGCTTGAAGACCGGAACGACGTGTGTGATCGACGTCGCCACCGCCGCCGATGGTATCCCGGCGTTGGTCGTGCGTCGATCGACCCGGCGCCGCCTCAGGGTGCTGCGCGGCACGGGGGCTCATCCGTCCGCGCCGGCTCGGACGCCGCGACCGACACGGCGCCGAGCCACTCCCTGAGCGCGTCGGCGACATCGCCGGCGGGGGGTTCGAGGTCGTCGAACGACACGCCGTCGCTCTGGACGTGGGTGATCATCGGGTGGAACAAACGGTCGCCGTGCTCGGTCTCGTCGACGAGGTCTTCGTGCAGCTTCTCGCCGGGGCGCAGACCGGTGAAGATGACGTCGAGCGGCGGAGTGTGCAGGTTGGCGAAGCGTTGGGCGACGTCGGCGATCCTCACCGGCTCGCCCATGTCGAGCACCATCACCTCACCGTCGCGGCCGATCGCTCCGGCATTGATCACGAGCAGCGAGGCCTCTTCGACCAGCATGAAGTAGCGGGTGATCTCGGGGTGCGTGACCGTGATCGGACCACCGTGCGCCGCCTGCTCGCGGAACGCCGGCAGCACCGATCCGCGCGACCCGAGCACGTTGCCGAACCGAACCGATGCATACGTGCCGCTCGCGGTCGCGGCCTTGTGTGCCGTCAACCGCTCGGTGAGACGCTTCGTGTAGCCGAGCACGCTGGTGGGATTGGCTGCTTTGTCGGTGCTGACGTTCACGAAATGCGTCACCCCGACCGACTCGGCGGCGTCGAGCACGTTGCGGGTGCCTTCGACGTTGGTCTTCCAGCCTTCGAGCGGATTCGACTCGAGCAACGGCAGGTGTTTGAGCGCTGCCGCGTGGAACACGACCTCGGGGCGATGGTGCACGAACAGTTCGTGGATCCGCTGACGGTCGCGGATGTCGCCGAGCAGCAGATCGTCGCCGTCGAGCAGCGCGCGCCCGTGGATCGACAGTTGCACGCCATGCAGCCCGCTCTCGTCGCGGTCGAGCTTGAGGAGTTGCGACGGCTCGAAGCGGGCGAGTTGGCGGCACAGCTCACTGCCGATCGATCCGCCTGCGCCGGTCACCAACACGCGCCGTCCCGTCACGTAGCCGGCGACCGCATCGGCATCGATGTCGGCCGGGCGGCGACCGAGCAGATCGGCTTCGGAGACCGGACGGATGTCGCCGACGCCCGGTGCGCCGAGCATCTCATGCGTCGTCGGCAGCACGAGCAGGTCGAGCCCACCGGAGATCGCCACCGCATCGACCAGCCGGACCAGATCGCTGGCGGCGTTGGGCTCGGCCAACAAGACGTGCTCGGCGCCGTAGCGGGCTGCGACTTCGCGCATCTGGCTGATCGGTCCGCGGACCCGGACTCCCGAGATCGAGTATCGCCGCCGTGCCGGATCGTCGTCGAGTAGCGCCACGGGCTGGAATCGGCTGTTCGGGTCGGCGAGCAGGGCTCTGGTGATCTGCTCGGCGCCGTCTCCGGTACCGACGATGACCAGTGGTGCCGCCCCCTGTAGCTCCCGTCGGGTGCGCTTTTGCTGGTAGAGCCGCCAGATCGAGCGTGCGGCGACGGTGCCGGCGATCGCGACCGAAGCGGTGAGTGCCGGCACCGAGCGTGGTGCGCCGGGGAGGAACCACACGACGTTGACGACCGACATCACGACGCCCGTCGCGAGCACGGTGGCGGCGAGCGCAACGACTTCGTCGAAGCTGCCATAGCGCCAGCGGCGGGTGTACAGACCGAAGATGACGCCGAACACGCCCTGCCCGGCGAGCGCGATCATCCACGAGCGCAGCGTTGCGTCCCATGCCAGCTCGCCGAACGTGAAGTCGTACCGACTGAACGTCGTCAGCGGGAGTGCGAGCAGCCAGACCACGCAGTCGACGACGTAGTGGACAAGCGGGAGCCGGCGCCGGAGGCCGTCGAGCGCACGGCGGGCGACGTTGGAGCGCCCGCGGCCGATGTCGGCGGCATGCCCGTGCGGATTGGCGGATCGCCGGCGTGACGACATCGTTCTTCTTTCGGCATGACTTGCGAAATGCTTGAGGGTGGGTAGAGTTTACTAACGAAGTACTAACACATTTGACAGGTTTCTTTCTCGGGCGGACGTGATGAAGCAGGCAACGATGACTGAACCGGTGCGGCGCCGTCTCACCGACCGTGGCTTTACACTCGTGGAACTCATCATCGTGCTCGTGCTCGCCAGCGTGTTGACCACGGTGGTCGTGACCACGATCCTCAACTTCCAGGACGACGCCCAGGTCAACAGCTGCGCGACCGATGCGCGGACCCTCGAGACCGCCGCCGAGGCCTATCTCGCGCAGCGTGGCGTCAGGCAACTCCCCGCCGTCGGGCGCTCGCCTGATCGCCACGAACTCGCGCTCGTGGCTGCCGGGTACCTGCGGTCGGCCTCGAGCCTGTACGACCTCGATGCCGATGGTGTGCTGGCGCTTGCGGCGTCGTCCCAGTGCGACCCTGAGTGACACATAGATCGAGAATTCCAATTTTCTTTGGAAATCCCTTGACATGTGTCAGCTCCACCTGTATCTTTCTTTACGTGCTCTTGACGCTAAGGCGGGCAGCCAGAGGCGGTGGCTGACATACGTGAGCACACGGCGGACCAGGGTCGGCGGCAGTTCTTCGGAACTGCC
>JBCEWB010277045.1:0-22780 GCA_039654565.1 Peronia peronii
CCCCCCCCCCCCCCCCCCCCCCCCCCCCCCCCCCCCCCCCCCCCCCCCCCCCCCCCCCCCCCCCCCCCCCACATAATCTTGCTTGAAGTGGCTTGTGATAAAATTAATTTGAAATCATCAGTTACAGTTTTTAAGCTTATATACACTGTATTTTTGGTTTTTTGTTTCAGTTAAAAAAAACAAAAAAAACGACAGAATGAAATGTATGTTACAGCTGTTCAGTGTTATTAGATAATATTCTGGTGGTGTTTGTATGCACGCCTGTGTGTGTGTGTGCCTGTGTGAATGTGTGTGTGTGTCTGCAAGTGAAGTCACAGAAAATAACTGCTGATAGTAGGGGGGTCTCATGGGTTCCGAGCTTTTGGGTAAAGAGTTGTGAGCACAAAAGCGTTAAGAACCACTGCATTCGATTGTCTATAGAATTTAAAATTTCATGAAATTATACCTGAAAGTGTCACAAGGAACTGCCAGCGTATCTGTATTTGTACAAGGACAATAACGAATGTTTAAGTTTAGGACATGACAGTTTAACTTTAGATCTACAACTACTTGGCAGTAGGAAATGTGTACATAACTGTATTACGGTAGATCTATGTGTATGTATGTATTTTGACACTGATCTGTGTTTATATGATGTTTGAGAGGCCATTCACTTCAGATACAAAGTCTGATGAGCAAATATTTGAGTAAATTGGTTTTGACAAGTCTGGAGTTCAGGAGCTCAGGTCTCTGGCAGTTCTGTCAAAAATTTGTCCAGATTTCAGTGGTTATTTCTCCATGTGTGCTGCCCTCCCCTTCCCTCTGCCTTGATTCACAATTAACATGTTCTTTTCTGTTTGTTTTTTACACATTCATCAAAAGTTTTTCTGAAGTGATTGAGTGTTGATTGATGCCCTCTGTTCCATTTCCCCACACCTCCCCCTCCCCATACACACCCAATCATGACAATAGCCACATGTTTTCTTCAGCATGTATGTTTTCCAACACCTCAGAGATGTTTGGTCTCCGGCATCCAGCATTAACCCTTTGACTGCCAGCATTTTCCATTAAAATCTGATAATCTGATCCATTGTTTCTGTCATATGGTTCTGTCAACATGGTCTGGTGAAAGCACAAACATGTGTTATCTGTCGGGATATCGACTTATTTAGTATTCAGAACTTGGTAAGTATAATTACTCTGATCACTGAAGAAAGAGCAAAATATATGTATGGGATTTCTGGCACGGAAAGGGTTAATTTCTTTTTTGAAAAACAACAACAAGATGTTATATGACATACATGTGCTAAAGTGACTGTAGGATTGTCGCTGTATGTTGTTTTCAGTGTGTAAGTAGCCAAACAGACATCATATCCGCCTGACATCTGTGCTTGGCGATTGTTACGTTATTTCCTGGCTAAAATGGGGCTGAAGTAATAAAATCACTGATATCATTTAATCACGTGGATACAATCAAAACTCTTGAGTTATTTTATATACGGTACGCGAGCTCTGTGATCTTAATTATTATGCATATAGTTCTCTATGATACATTTCCGCTATGTACACTATGTCCCATCATTATGGGAAAATGCCAGCATTTGTGTAAGTTTTTCTTGTCTAAGCACCTCAGATATCAAGAAATAGTGATCAGTAAATCTTATTCTTATGTCTGACAGACCAGCCCTTCAGGTAGATTAAGCCATTTCAAGAAATTGGAAAATGAAATTAGGAAGTTATTTCAACGGCCTATTTGAACCTTTGGGCACTGGAATGCTAATTATGAAAAGTCTGTGTGAGAACTGACTCACTATGGCTGAGACAGAGAGAAAACAAGAAATATAATAGTGGTTGTTCTATTAAAATTGACCCCAGCCAATAATCTTTTGTATAGATCTATCTTGACTGACTTCAAGAGCGGATGCTGGCTGTGCGGAATTCCAGTTTGAAATCTGCTCGTACATGTATCACATTGTTCAGGTTCAAACCACTTTGCTTGTTTACAATGTGCCGATCCATGTACTGATTTATTTCAATCATTATTAAATATTTCTACAATTGCAGATCAGTATTCGAAAAGAAATTGATCAGATTGATGTGTCTGCTGCAAATGCAAATGTCAAGGTCACTAGGTGACAGTACAATGTATTGTCAAGTTGATGTACACTTGTGTATATCTACTTGTGTTCGCAGGTTTAATATATTCATGTTGTGCTGAATTTGACTTGAAAAGAAAACTACATTTGATTTGTAGATATCAACAGTACATATATAAATTTATATAAAATAAATATCTATAGCTTGCCACGTTAAGATTTGATTGTCTTTATACATGTGAGGTTTAAATTTTCTTGGATGGGAATGTGCGGTGTGATTCATTGTGTCCTTAGGAATTGCATCACAACAGCTGTACGCACCGTACATCGATGGATGAGTGAACATTTGTACATGTAGATACTCTGATCCCATCGGAGGGACTGGTTGTGTTAATGCTGCTAGCTAGGCACAGAGCGGACAGGGTGCAGAAAGGGTGTGGACAGCGTGCAGATATCATGGACATACAATGTCTACTGTACTTATAATGTGAGTGCTTGCCGACTGCTCTCTCACTCTTGTCTGAGGTGGTCATCAAGTCGGGGTACATTGAACTAAAGGTTAAAGAGGAATGTGGATGTGTCTGTGTGAGAGCGAGAGAGAGAGAGAGAGCACAGCAGAAAAAGAGAAGTGGGAGAGAAAAAAAGTCTGGAAAAAAAAATCACAAGAGAGAAGTTTGTCAATTGCTTGCGATTATGTTCAGTATCTCTGACTTCAGTTGCCTGGATTTGTTGTGAATCAGCCAAGATAAATTATGACATAAAATTGAGACAGCTCTTCAGCACTTGATCTGTTTCTTATATATTTTCATTTCTTGAAAGTGTGTTTTTCATCAGTTTACATCACCCAGACAATGATGGCAATTGTCTCTCCTTTGAACCCTTTCTCATACAGAATGTTAAAATACAAGAAATTAAAAGAAGTGAGGACAATACCATGTAAAGATTTGGTACAAAAATATGTAATCATCTACAAAAGCCATTTGTATGCATATATATACACAGAGTCCCCTCGAAAAATGTGTACCGCACTTCAGGAAAAATAAAACATGTATGAGCAGTAATTTGACTTCTATGTAACAGCCTGGAAGTTAATGTTCCACTACTTTGAGTAACTCTTGTGACCGCACAGGTCAAAGATAACTTATATTATCAATCACGTGATGCATGACTGATTTATCATTTATTATTCAGATATTTAAAACCATTTTTCTTGTCACTGAAATCTGTACACATTTCTTTGGTGGACTGTATATCAAACATTGAGTTATAATCAGTATAAAATTAAATAAAATTAGAGTGTGATCTGGCCGTAATAAGCAATTGAATTGTGGGATGTGTGGGCTTGAGGCTGAGACAGAACTGACTAGAGTCAGACAAACCTCCCGCAGCCCACAGGACAAAAAGGCACCAGCGATATCAGAAATATCATTTCTGATACGGATCTAAGGTCCATTTTTGGCTTAAATTCTTTCAATTTCAGGTGGAAGAAGATTTTCTTAAATATTATCTTCTTGACTGGAGATCTCATGTAGGCCAAGCACATACACATATGTGAGTATACATGCATTTCATATGACAACTGACATATTTGTGGGCAGTCAACAGTCAAATGCATCAACAAAATAATTTTTGATTTAAAAGAGAAAAAAAATAGATAAAACTAAAAATAAAATTAAAAAATCTGTACAAATTTCTCCAAATCAAAAATCTTGAGTTGAAGAGAAAATCTGAGTTGAACAGACATGAATTTCTCGGTGACTGCGCGAGTATCCTTGTCTCTCCAACTGAACATGAACATTTTGATTTTGAAATGCCTGCCACGGCCGGCCATGTCACATGGAAGTGTGGACACAAAGAAAAGATGATGATAAGAGAGTTGAAGCCGCAGAGATACAGTTTTTCATAGAAATTTGCTCAGGGTCAGATGAAGACAAAAGAACAAATGTCTTGCGCCCAGGGCAAATGAGTGGGAAATCATGTCGGGTGATTTCGAGTTACAGCTATTTTTGACTGTTTTTTTTTTTTTTACTGTTTTCCAACTATGATACCAGAATTTGTCTTGTTTCATATTAAATATTTTATTGTCATTTTGTGAAAAGAAAAAAATTGCACTATCTTAGTCGGAAAGCAGTTAAAAACAACCAAATTCATCTGAAGATCTTCATCACCCGGCGCGACTTCCGACTCATTTGCTCTGGTCGCAAGACGAATATGTATGGAAAGAATTTAGAACAAGAGAACATCGATCGACAACATATGAAAGAAAATTATGACATACAGCCATGATGTAGGCCATGTGCCATGGAACCAAGAGACCATGCCAACTGATAATAAAGGTTTTCTGTTCCAATGAAAATTGTTCCATGGACATTACATTAATCTTTTCATATCCATTTTCAAAAAAATACTTAATTCACTTGCCTCCTATACATCATAATAAAATGGAATACTGTATCCTGCAACATGTTTAAATGTCATTTCCTAAAAAAAAAAAAAATCAAGAAAACACATAAATGAACTGAACAACATTAAGGTTAAGAAAATGGACAGTACAGTGCACACATACATACATATACAAAATATATACATTCAAATGCATTTTTGGGTCTGACACCGGTAGAATTGAAGTTTTGGCACTGGGTTTTCTCGACCTAGACAAAATCAACTATGCAAATTCATTGAAATCCCAAAAATTGATAATTTAACCCTTTATTGGTGGAAACCTCACCCGAGCACCCATTAACCCTCCAAGTGTCACTAATAAGCAGTCTGTGGTGTCAGGGGCAATTAAAGATTTTACCATGTGTTGGAAAATCTCAGAAACAGGCATACCAAAGTAAAGCCCATAAAACTATATACATTTTCTGAAAGTAGAATGAATAAACTACAACACAATAAATATTTTTTTTTTCATATTTGTTGATATATATTGACCTTGACCCATTGACCTAATAACATCACAATACGGCCAATTAAATCAGTCATAACACCACGGTACGAAATTTACGGCCAATTTGATCGTGAAGGATTTCTGGAATATGTGATAACTGGTGATGAGACGTAGATTCATTGCGCAACGCCAGGAACAAAACGGGATTCTATGACCTAAAAACATCCGTCATCTCCACCCACAAAAAGGTTCAAAGTGCAGCATTCAAGAAAAAAAAAAACATGACTGCCGTGTTCTGGGATGCTAAAGGCGTCCTTCTGTTAGACATTTTGCCTCATGGACAGTGCATTAATGCTGCAAATCTCTGTAAAACACTTGACTGACCGAGAGAAGCTGTGCGCCATAAAAGACCCGACTTCTGAGCTAGGGCGTCTTTCTTCAACATGACAACACAACACCCCACCACAATGCCAAGTTGACAAGATACTGGCTCCATTGCTATGGATGGGAGATTTTACCACACCCACCCCATGGTCCCCACATTGCTCCATCTGATAATCACCTGTTTGGGCCCCTAAAATGCCTTCTTGGAGGAAAAAAGTTTGACAACGTCACTCAAGCCAATGCAAGATTGGTTCTCATTGCTTGATGCAAATTTCTTCAGGGAGGGTATCTATTTTCTGGCTCAGCGCTGGCAAAAGTGTGTCGATCTCCACGGAGACAACATTGAAAAGTAGCCAAGAGTGTCAGTAACTCTTGTGTGAGTTTCAGTTAAATCCAATTGGAAATGTTAACTTTATGCTAATTTTCTTACTTCTGTCTGGACAGCTCACATATGTACACACTAAAAGATATTAAAAATAAATGGATAACAAAACAAACATTGAAGAAATTTAGATTTTAAGAAAATGAAACAAAAATTCTTCTCCAAATAACAGTATTACCGTCAAAACAATGTAGGAAAAAAATATATATTTGCTTTCGACAACAAAAAATTGACATGAGAACAGAAATGGACTTTTGTAGCATTTTAAAATGTTTGCTGACAGTGAAAAACAAAAGAAACAAAACAACGGTTCTTTGCCGGCACTTGTGTTTACAGGCAGACGTTGCAATCTATGACACCAAATAAAAAATCCAACAATTTCAGTGTTTTCTTGCATAGATTTGCAGTTTGTTGGAAATGTCCAGTGATAATGAAAAGTCAGCAGAAATTTGAGACATCCAAAAACAGCAACAACAATGACACAAGTTATGAGTGAGAACCTGGTATGGTCAGGACGCTGAAACTTTCAAGCCACAGCCATGGTTGATGAGTAACTCCAGGCTGTTTGTGTCGTGTGCAGGGAAAGCTCATAAGTTTCAGGTTGTTTTTAGTCAATCAAATTTCCACCGTCGTCACGATTTTACTTTCCACAAACTTTTTGATGGTCTCATCTCAGATTTACAGCCTTTAAGCCGCTGTTTCTCCATAGTTGTTCATTTTTCTGTGTCACTGCCCAGCACAGCTTGGAAACGTGAATAGATCCGCCTGGCGATCGCTCTGACAGACTCGCAGTAGCCATATTTCTGACACTGGAAAGCAAAACAAAAAAGCATCAAACTTGATAATCTCCGGTCAATGGAAAGTCTGAATCAAATATGTTGCTGTCACAGTATAAAAGCAAGCACATGGTTGGGGGGAGGAGGAGGAGGAGGATGGGGGTGTGGAGTGTGTGTGAACAAATACATAAACAGATGACAGATAGATAATTTGATCCCGGGGGGCGCAGTGGCTCTGTGGTTTAGCATCTGCTCAAGGAGAAAACGTGCCAAGATCAACTCGCGGGTTCTGCATCGGGGGATGGAAGGATACGAAGGTCGAAAACCCGTATTTTTTTCAGTGACTCAACGGTCCCCTGGCTTCCTGTGGGTATGGAAGCCCGATGTCTAGCCTTCTCTGATGAGGGCGAATATATTTCGGAGGTCCCATGTGTATGTTCCCTGTGGCAGTTCAAAATCGATGAAAGAGTAGGCTGCGTACCGCTGTCCGGGCAAAATTTCCAAATTCCAAATTTCTACCCACAAAAATTCTCAGCAAAAATAGGCAGCCTTTTAAAAAAAGCTGAGATAATCCTACTTTCTTAGGATTGAAAGGCTTAAGGAAAACAAAATAATTTGATTCCTGACACAAAAACTGAGAAAGGGAAATGGCAGACATCCATTATTTTTGTTGCTGTTTTGTTCAGTCATTTGATCAGACCATCCCTCCCCTCCCCTTCCGCTTCACCCATCACTTGTCTAGAATCTCCACTGACTGAATGCCGAGTGCTAAATATTTAATTTTCTTGCTTCTGTGGTTTATTCATGTCTTTGTTGTACGACAGAGCTACGCTTCGATGAAAAGTTTCAACCAAGTCATGGGGCTTTCTACCACACCATGAGGCTGCTGAACAGACAGACAGACTGGGGAGAGGACATGGCCTTGACTTTATTTTATCTTTTCACAAATTTGACAAACTGAGTGTAGTCTCTGATAATCACTGCAGGAATATAAGACATGCAAGTGGACTACGGCAATACCGTAGTGAACCAGTGCCTACATTGATACTGCGATTATTGCCTCGGCAGTATGCACAGCTGAGGGTATCAGCAGGTTAGGGCCACGGGCTGGTCTAGTTCATTTTACAGTAATCCATATGTGCCAGGTCGCCGGAGGGACCGCAACACTGCGGTATTGCCTGGACTACTGTACATGATTACAATACATAAACTGTTGTTTCTGACCCAAGTCGTAACCCGCGTGATTTACCTTCTTGACTGTGTCCACAATGGTTGGGCATTGCTCTAGCACGGCTGGATTGATGGGCAACATGTCCAGGTCCTCTAGGGCAGCAATGGCTTGCTCCAGATTCTGGGGGAGTCCAGACCACAAATGTGAT
Organism: Peronia peronii; assembly: GCA_039654565.1. Lineage (NCBI taxonomy): Eukaryota > Metazoa > Mollusca > Gastropoda > Systellommatophora > Onchidiidae > Peronia > Peronia peronii. The sequence continues at coordinate 7,887 of JBCEWB010277045.1, forward strand.
AAGTTTGTCAACTTTGAACAGCAGACATCAACATGGAACAACAACAACAATAACATCAACAATAACAACAACATGACAAGAATAAGCTCAAAAGCAGCTTTAGTTTGGAAACAAAATTGTTTTCACCACATCTGAATATTTTTCTATCCATTACTTAGAGAATACAGAGTTCATTGATAAGAAATGTGCACACACTGAAATCAAATCCAAGCAGGAGCAACTTCACCCCCACTATGATGATGGCCAGTCTTGATTATGTTGACAATAAACAAATCCAGTCAGACTGCAAAGAACCTCTAGAGCATAAGTTTCTAGTATCCTCTAATGTTTCATATCCAGCCCATACGCTGATTTGGTTTTCAGTGAGAGCACAGTCAAAGCTGACACAGAAATACTCACAGGGTTGCCAATTTTAAGAGAACTGCGGATCTCTTTGTTGAGTCGAACCAACTCTGCCAGCACGGCTGGGAAACAAAGACAGCAAATTCAGATAAACATCATCAAGAAACCGTTCACCTTCAGCTTGAAAAGATTTTCTGTTCAACACAGTAAATGAAAATAAATTTACAAGAAAAAAAAAAAGCCCCCTCCCTCTTCCCCCCACCCAAAATGAAAGTACAATAGCTCTAATTTTGGCCTTGGGCACAACTTTAACTAGACTAACATCAGAACATTTTCAAGGCAGAGTCTGACCAGTGAATCTGCTGGTTCATGCGGTGTTTAGTGTGCTTTGTGTTTGTGTTGGGGTTTAACGGCACATCAGCACATCAGATTACGGCTATAGTGTGTCAAACACGGTAAGATACGTTTACACGTCAAGAAGAAGAGAGGAAAGCGAGTGAGACAGAAGACAGGAGTAAGGAGAGAGAGAGAGAAGAGATATCACCCCTGGAACATTGAGGATGGCATTATGGAAGACATCCCACCAATGGCAGGCTTTCACCATCTGCAGGTAGGAGCAGTGACCTTAATTATATACTCTGGCCTCCGAGGGGGAGGCATTTAGTGTAACTAATATGATACAAGTTGGAGGTTCTTGTAAAATACAGGATTGGGTGTTATTGTCCCTATATCCTTGTACATGGAGGAATTTCAGCCGGTTAATGCTGACTTGTACAACTGCCAAAAAGAGCACATTGAGTTTGCAATCTTATATTTTTGTGCATTTTTGTACAGCTGAGATAACCACCAGGACAGGAGGTTAAAAGGTTTAACAAAACCGTAACCGTACAACAGCCTTCATTTAGCATCAGCATGGACTGTTGGACTGCACGATACAACTGTTTCACCTCTACAATGAAGTGCAGCCATTACACTGATAGCAGCTCTTCCCTGCATATGAAATAAATAAATGTTTGTCATGTCCCAGATAAACAACAGAACTAGATTAGATCACAAATGACTTGAGGAAATGAGAAAACCCGCCCACCTGCTTGTAGCTGTTCTCTCCGCCGGGTCCTCTGACTGTCTGGGGTGTCAGCTAAGCTGGGCATGTGCTGAGAGGTGGAAGCTGCTGTCGATGTCACTGAGTGATGTGACAGGGCGGCTGAGGATGTCACTGACTTGCCAGATGATGGAGGTGAAGACGCAGGTGACGTTCTAGAGGCCAGGTCTGTATGTGTGGGTGACAATGAAGTTTGTGTGGGTGGGATGGGTGAAGACGGCTGCGGTAAATCTCCCGCTGTGGCTGCAAAATTCTTAGTCGTTTGATTGTGAGGATTTAAAATCACAGCAACATCTGTGTCAATTGACTGCTTTGGTGTGTGTGGGGGGTGGGAGGTCCCATCATCTGAAGGAGAGATGACTGTGGCAGGCCGAATATCTTTTGATGCCTGTGGACTTGATAAACTATAGTGCCAAGATGTGGAAAAATTCTCAGTCCTAATCTCACAGTTTGCCTGAGCTGCTACGTGAGAATCATGTCTGGGTCTCCACACTGGCAGTGCCACGAGGTGCAGAACTTTTGTGTGGGGAGACACGTGAATGGCCTCTCCCTGAATTGTTGGATTTATGACGGGCACCGTTGTCAGTTTGCCTGAGGTGATTGGTGTGTGACTGCTCCCATTTCTGCTCAGATGGGCCTCTCTCTCCTGGCTAGTCCTGCACTTTTCTGTCTGGGTGGAATGTCTCTCTGCCTGTGAACAAGTCAGCCCATTTTCAGTAAAAGTTGAAGCACTTGGCCCATTGTCACAACTGACGGAGTTAGAAAGTTGATTTTCATTTTTTCCCGCCTTGTCCTCACAAAGACGGTCAACCTGGAGATGGACAATTTTGAACGAGCGGTCAGTTACATCTTGGTTATCACCAGCCAAGTCCTTGTTTGTTGTCAAATTTCCCTCTGATGATCTCAATGGATGTAAGAATTTCTTTGCAGGTAAAAGACTGACAGGAGAGGAATGGGTCATATGGATGTCTGCCTCAACAGCAACGGAACTGTCAGAGCTGTACCTGCATCTTTTTTCTATATTCTCTGAAATCTCGGACTTTCTCTTTAAATCCCTGCCATGTTCAACTTTTGATGAATTCTGAAGGTCTTGATGTTCAGTTTCCGATTTCGTTTCATCCATGTCATGGCATCTTGCCTTGACCAAATCAACACCTGGTTCACAATCACAGACAACGGACTGTATTTCATCATTAGCACTGACCATGTCGGAGTTCATGTGGTTTGTTTTAACCCTCACACTGGCACAATTATTGTCTGTCAAAGTCCCACTTAGTCCACCAGCCGGGTCTTCCATCACACCGTCAGTCATTTCACTACAGACATTTTCCACCCCACTAACCCCCTCACAGGGACAAGCCTGTGGTTTTAAGCTCATCTCTCCAGCACCGACATCATCAGACTTGGAACCAGGAATTTGGTTCTTGTCACAGACATTTGTTTTGTTGACAGGACTAACATCTCCTGTGCCTGGATCTGTTCTGGCCTGTGACACATCTGATCCACTTTCCCTCCGCGGCTCCCCCACCTCCTCACACCAGCTGTTCTCTCGTTCACTACCTGACCTATTTCCAGAACAACTTGCTACATCAAAGCCCTGGCTGGACGGCAGGTCAGAGGTCATGGATATGTTGATGTCTTCACTTATCTCTCCATCTAGTTTGACATCTGAGTGGCTCATCTCCGACATCTCCTGTCTGTTCCAGATTTCACTGTCTATGGACGCACTCAGCTCTACTGATACACCTTTCCCCATCACAGGGGAAGTTTCTGCAGTCTCTGCCTCCCTATCACTAGTGAACACCTTTGCACGTCCTGCAGCACTGCTGGAAACACATTGTATGCAATGACGCTGACCTGCTTTATCAGACGATTCAGAGACAGCAGCATCTGTATCTTGTCCAATATCTGTCCGACCTGAGCTCCCCACCCTAACTGTTGACTCATCCACTACCAAGCCTGTCTGACTCGTTGCTTTGTGTCCAAGGTCATTTGCCAAACTGGTGTCAGTATTCTCTGCATGGCTGTGACTGTCAGTGTCACTTCTCTCACTGACGTCGTCATCACTGTCACCTGTAACTTTGATCTCGACACTTTTGCTTTGTGGAATATTAACACTGTTCTCACCAGGGTCCAGTGCGAACTGAGTGTGTCGGTGATGATTTGAACCTGTCTCAATCTCACAGGGATCCACCATAACATTAGAGCCACTTGGTAAAGTATCAAATCCCAGACTCAAGTTTAGATCACCGGCTGAACAAACTCCTATAACCGGAGAAGTGAGTGCAGCAACTTCTTCACCGTTTCCGTGCTCCTGCCATGCCACTTGTCCGTCTGTTTGTCTTGCGTACTCCCCAACTCCAATCTGTCTATCCATCAGTTCAGTGGTCCCCTTGATGACATCCGTACTACTAACACTCACCACATCCAAAGACGTATCTGAGGTCATGTGATCGCCAGAAGTATTCACACTTTCACCTGATATCTCCAGTGATCTTGTCGCGGCAAGATGACCACTCGTAGTTTCACCCTCTCTCACTTTCTCTCCAATGTCCGAGCTTTCCTCTGCACTCAATTCACTTAATCTCTCAGTCGTGGTCACTGTCTCCGGCTCAACAGATTCCGCAAGACAAACATGGCTGTCAGTGGTTCCAGACATTTCCTCAAAATGTTGTGCCCCACTGCACGGGAGATCAGCTTGTGCTCGACTTCTCTCCTCACTTTCACACTCAGACAGATCTGTCAAACTCTCATCACTCAGGTCGTCTCCAAACTCAATCCCATCATTCCTACGCACAGCTGTGCTTTGGCCACTGGTACAAGAGGTTCTACTACTACACATTTGCTCCTGATCAATATCTGTGAGTGCCTGGCTCTCCACAGTTTCACAGGCATCAGAATCTGCTGTATCCGTGACGGCCTGGCTGCCCTGAGAATTCCCCATGTATGTCTGATGACAGACATCAGAGTCTGTCATCTCGGTAACAGCCTGGCTGTTCACAGAATCATTGACATCAGAATCTGCTGTGTCTGTGGCAGCCTGGCTGTCCATGTGGTCATTTCTCTCACTGACATCAGAATCTGCCATATCTGTTCCCGCCTCGCTGTTCGAGGGTTCACTTCCACCAGAATCTGCAATATCTGTTTCAGCCTGGCTGTTCATATGACCAGTACCATGAGAATCTGCTGTATCTGTGACAGCCTGGCTGTCCCCACTTCCTATGTCCTCCTCTGCCATTCCCTCTCCCACCTTCTCCTCCTGCCCATCCCCCTCTGGTACAGAAAAACTGGTATTGAAATCCATGTCCTCCCCCAGAGAAGACGCTCGGTCCGCGCTGGTGTCAAACTGCGACCACACCAGATGCAAATCCTCCTCATCTCGGAACTCACTGAGCTGGCTGGCCACTGACTGAATGTCGTCGTTGGCTTCTCCCTGACCCATCAGGCTTTCCTCCACACCAGTCTTGTCATCTTCACCTGCTGACCTTGTATCAAGGTCGGCAGGTCTGGTTTCCCCTCCCGTTCTGCCAGACTGCGAAATGGTTGACTGGAAAGTTTCTAGCATCTTAGGGACGCCATTGTCGTCAGGGCCCGCAGATTGTTCATTCTGAATCTCGACTGTGACACTGCCAGAGACAGGCTGACCATCGGACAAATTCTCCAATGTTCCCTGTAAACAACCATCTCCATCCACTTGGGTATTGGTTACTGTTGATTCTCGTTGTGGGGTGGGAGGAACTTTGAAAAATTCTGTGTCGTTAGTGTGCCTCTCACTGAGTACATCTGGTCCTTCGTAAGATATTATTGTGTCAGGTGCAATATCTGCAGGTGAATCAAGCAAACATTTCTGCACAGGTGAGCAGTCTGAGGACCTGGCTATGATGTTCAGGTGCAAATACCCACCTTCTCTCACACCTGGTTGAGGTGAGCTGGATGACACTGGAACTGGACGGGGACACTCTGTGGTCAAGTTTGGGCAGAGACCAAATGTTCCGAGAAATTCACCATGCCTATTTTCCTGTCCATGGGCATATTGTCCATCTTCATCCTCAGCTTGACCATCTTCCCGCCTAACTTGACCATTTTCCTGGCCAGCTTGACCATCTTCCTGCGTAACTTGACCCCCTTCCTGCCTAGCTTGACCATCTTCCTGCTTAACTTGACCATCTTCCTGCCCAGCTTGACCATCTCCCTGCCCAGCTTGACCATCTTTCTGCCCAGCTTGACCATCTTCCTGCACAGCTTGACCACCTTCTCCTGTTGACCTGCTGACCTCTAAGTTTGCTTGACTGATTTCACTTGTCCGACTGTTCTCCCACTGCACAGTACTGGACTGTTGTTCAAGCTGGCTGTTCTCTGTTGGTTCTAGAATCTCACAATTAGCATCATCTTCTGTAGGTGAGTTTGATAAATCATGTCCAAAATTCTCTGCAATTTCATTCTCTGCCATGTCTTGATCCTGTCTCACTTCTCTTACACAAGGTGTGCTGAAAGTTCTTCCTATATCTCTTGACACTGCAGTCACATCTGACTGGGACCCCGCCTGGGATGACCCTTGGCCACAGTCACCACGCAAGACCTCATCAACATTCTCTGAACTGGACACAGTACCTAACATGATGTGTGAAGATCTTCCACCATCACCAGCACTGCTGTGCTCACCAGTGACTCTTGTGCTATCATGACTACTCACGATGTGACCGACACACTGACGATCTGTGGTGGCAGAGGTCACGTCCTGCGTGACTGACAAATCCTGTAATTTTTCTGCACAAAATGTTTTGTCAACAGTAAGCCATGACTCACTTCCAACACCTCCCGTTGTGTTTATACCAACATCTGAGTTAAGCTGTCGACTGATTGCGCTCTGCACTTGTTGTTCCCACATCCGCAGGGCTTCTGTTTCCTCACTCGACATCAGGCATTCTTCATCTCCTCCTATTTCATTCTCTCTATCAGCACATGCTGCTGAGGGAATGACCTTTACCTGTCCTCCACTCTTGACAACATTCTGTACTTCTCCATAATTGTTATATGCATCATCAGACTTTGCAAACTCCGACTGGTTGACGTTACTGTCAAGGTAAGTTTTCACTCCAGAATCTTTTTGTACATCGACTGAAATCTCTTGGTCTGTCACCTTCACGTCAACAACATCACTGAGCATCTCTGGACGAGGCTGAGCTGCCGCAGGTGCAACACATTCTCTCAGATCTTCCTCTCCCTGGCTGGTGGTATCCAGACTGTGAGATGCCAGAGTGCCCACCCGGTACCATCGGCCAACAGTTTCCTGGCCGCTCTCCAGACTTGTGCTATCACATGGGTCCATGTCTGCGTCACTCACATCATCTACACTGGCTCTGAGTGAGGACAAATGTTCCTGTTCACGCTCCGACTCATCACTTCCAGCACAGGACTCCGTGACCCACTCCAGAGAACCTGCCGCAGTGATGTTACATGCTGTCTGACATCCACTGCCGTTTTCCTCTTGCTGGGCTTTGCGTTCACTATATTCAGCAGACAAAATCCTACCTTTGTTCTCTGTACCAACCCCCGTGCACTGATCCTGCCTGACATTGATTTTCTTGGGCTGTAAGTTTCTCTCTCTAGCAACAGAATTGTCTTCCGGCAACACATCTTGTGGCACAAACAACGTGGACATCCCTGCTTCTGTCTGTTCAGTGAGTGTAGCCTCATCAGTCTGTGAAACATTCAGGCTGACATCCACACTCGGCACTGGCAAGGTCAAGGTTACAGCTTCACCCTTTGCTGTGATCAGTTCCCTGTGGCTATCGGCTGGCACTACTGACCCCTGCGATTTTGGTGAGGCTTGGACACTGACAGGACTCACGAGATTCCCAACCAACAAGCTCCAAGCTGGGGCTTCACCTGCCTCCTCCGTTGGGGTGCTGGTTGTGAAACTCTGTGACATCACACCTGCGTCTGTCTCAGCCTTCAATTGGTGATGTCCACGTTCACTCCCCTGTAGGAGATGTTGCTGACTGCTAAGACCAGACCACACCACAGTGCTTTCCGTCAGACTTGTTGCTGTCAGTGGCCGTTCACTGTCATCTCTCTGTCCAACCTGTCCAGTACCTGACTGTCCAGTACCAACCTCTGTCTCCTGCACATCAGTAGGTGAGGACTCAAACAGATCCAGGGAGCTGATTGTTACTGTGTCCTGCAGGGGTGAGACTGTGACATCTTCTACTGTGGAGTGTCCAGGGGAACAATCATGTCGTACAGTTCTGGCTTGGCAAATGCTGACTTCAGGGGAACTACTGGTCTCCTCATGGATCTCAGATATTGAATCCTCAGCTACATCAATCAATGTATCCTGTGAATGATGAATTCTGTAGCTGCCCAATTCCATGCTGCCGTCCTCTATTTGTGTGACAGATGAATTCTCAATGTTTCTGTCACCATTTGTTAACTGGGACATAGCAGTTTCTGAACTCACATCTCCACAATTCATCCCAACGCACTGTTTGTTCACAGTCACACCTGAGCTGATCTGGAGTTCTGACTCGCCATTTTCGAGCAAGGATTTGTGATCTGCGTTTGATAAACTTTGTGTCATATCCGTCGTGGACCCAGCAAGATCTCCCACTTCGTAGAGTTTGTTCTTCACCTCTGTGCTGATCTCATGCCCTGACTGACTGACCACTGCACTGTGGGACATCAGGCTGGTCACTGTGGGCATTGCTGGATGGTCACTCCCACAGTGGCTGACGGTCAAGCTTTCCTCTGACGGCCGTTTGACCTCAGAGCCACAGGCATAGTTGGCTCTCACTATCTGCAACATTGTGTCAAACTCTTCCTTTTCAGTCTGATATCTTTCCTGTTCCTCCGCCTGCCCCCCACTCCCACACACGCAGGCATAGTTAGATCTCACTGTCGGCAAAATCTCACCAAACTCTTCTCCGTCCTCCTGTCTCTCATGTTCTGACTCCAAATGATGGAGGACATTTAACCCTGTGTGGTTCACCTGCCCCTTGGCCATGTAGGTCATGTGATCTGATTTCTCAGATTGATTCTGAACACCTACAGGTTGTCTGTACAGACCTAGCCAGTCTGCAGAGAGTGGCTGCTGGTCCTGGGGGTCAAAGGTCACACCCACTCCGCTGTTCTCTGCTCTGTGGACGTTTGCAGCTGTGGTTGTGGTGCTACATTGGACGTCACTCTGGGTGGGGGCTAAGGACACTGACCACTCCACACCAAGCTGACTGCCCAGTGCTATAGGCAAGGTTTGCTCTTCAGACACATCCACACAGGTCACAACATCAGCAGAACAGGATGACCTCGGAACAAACTCACCATCACCGACTTCTGCATCATCATTGTTACTAGTAACTTTGGAAGCTTCAGCTGGATTTTCACTGTCAGGACTGGCTTTATAAGTCTGTTTTGTCAATGTATCCAAAGATAGATCATCTCGATCGTTCTTGTCACTGATAGTGTCTGGTCGGCCACTGTCGGAACACCTGGCAACACTGATATCACATATACGAGTAATTTCTCTGTCGCTGGCAGTAGATATAGATAGACCACCTTCTTGCTCATCCTCTGGCTGGCTCTCGGTCAGCCTCACCAACACCGACTGCACATCGGCACATCTCAAGGATGACTCACTACTGTCGTCCTCCAGGAAATCCTCACAAATTCCTTTGACAACTTCAGCTGATATATTCAAGGAATTTGTTTCACAGTTGACTTTTGTAGCTGGAACAGTCTCACTTGCATCTAAGCAAACATCTACACTTGAACTGCTCTGCTTTAAACCTGCGTCTGTTTCCTCCATTTGTATGACAACAATCGGTGGCTGACAGTGTGATTGTGACAGCTCCGCAGGCTGAAGAGACAGTTCTGTTTCTATCTGACATCCAGCCTGTGGTGTATCTGAAGTGCTGGGAAAAAATTTGCTCTTGCTGCAGCTGGGCGAAGAGATCAAGACTAAATCTGGCATGACCGAACCTGACAAATCATCACCCAGATTGCTGGTGGATTCACCATGTGGTTCAGTGTTATGAATGGTATCACATTCACACTGTGAGCTGTCAGACCGTGGTGGTGCGGCCATGCTCGGAGATTTCCCTGTGTCATTTTCAGTCTGACCTTGAACTTTATCAGTGTCTAATCTGTTATTTGACTGAGAGATTTGACACTGCTGATCTGCACTACTTGAAGCATCATGTGACTTCGTGTGAGCCGGCGGGGCAAGGTTGTCTTCGTGTGAGACATGAACATCCTCACTGCTGTCTGCACAGCCTCCCTGTCTCAGACTGGAGTTACAGACACCTGAGGTCACATCAGTTTGTGAGTTCGTATCTCCCGGGACAATGTCTGACATCAGCTGTGGGTCCTCTGTCTGCTGTTGTACAGATGGCATCTTTGCTGTGACAGTTTTGTCATCTGACAGATCTTGTGCTACCTCACTTTTCCCTAACAAGTCATGTTCCTGGTCAGAAATATTTTTAGTCAGAATATTCTCGTCTTTCACACTCACTCCTGCAGCAGCGGAGTGAAAGTTTGTGAACGGTGTTTGCTGACAGCTCTCGGAAGTTTCTGTTGGTGTTGTTTGTTCCCCTGCTGCCACGACAGAAATGTGGCCTACCTGATTAGCTCCCTTGTTGTCCTGTGAATCTTGTAAATCTGATACTTTGCCAGCATCCTGTCCAGGGGCTGACTTATCAGTTCTGGCTGTATCGCTGGCATCTGAGACACAAATCCTATCCAGTTGTGCAACATTCTCTGACGGTGCATTGAACAGCTGTGGACGGTCTGAACTGACCCAGAGCTCTTGGACCTCTGTACTAACTGTATGTGCTGGTATGATGACTAATTCACTGAGCCCTGACTCTTTTTTGTGGTCACTTCTTTTGTGTATCATTTTAGCTTTTTCGTGAGTGAGACTCGGAACTGGAGGCTCAGATATGAAGTGATCAATTTTAGATTGGGAAAGAGAATGTTGCTGAGGAGGCACAACAGACTGTAGTTGTTCATAGTCATTATGAAGAATGTCTTGTCCACTGGCCAAATCTTTAGAGCTTTTTCCCCTCTCTGGACATTTGTCTCCTGGTGCTGGAGATTTTGAGTTTTTTCCATCGACTGTTGAGCTGCCACACAGATGATCATCCTGAGACTTTGTGCAAACTGAAATATCAACTACCACTGTGTCGTTGCACATACTTGTATAACTTGATAAGTTCTCAATGATTGCTGTCGGGGTCTGGGCAGATATTGGGAACAATGTTTTCTTGGCACATGTACCAATACCAGACTGATGTGATGTCGTACTGATGTCATGCTGGAAACAAAAGACAGGTGTTTAACAAACTCTTCTACTCCTTTGAAAATGAAAATGATGTAAGAAAGTTTGGACTTACTTACAGATCAGTCCACCTCTCTCTCTATCTGTTCTAACCACTCATGTAACAAAGTCTATTGATAAAATTTTATCGAAACAAACTTTCACAGCATAGCAATACTCAATGTTTTACCATATTTAGTGAACATTTCAAATATACTGCACAGTGAGTACTTCATGGTCCTAGTACAAAACTGCTTTGGCCATTCAGGAGTTCAGACTTGTAGTCTCACACCTTACCTTTAAAAGTAATACATTAAAAAAAAAAAAAAAAAAAGTATTTCATTTTCTTCTAAAATACATCATTTGAGAGGGAATGTTCGTGCGGTCTGATAAAAAAAAAATATGCATGAATGAAAACTGCCAGCATCTACAATTTTGTGAAATCTCATTTAGGTCGATCATATAGATGGAATATAAACCTTTGTAAAACAATATACAGTCACTATCCCCTTCACATTCTAAATATTTGAGGTGACATGTCGACCTGCCTAATATCAACCAGTCTAAAATCACTTGCCTGTACATCTGTTATTAGATTAGCTGATCTCTTGCAAGCTGTCGGACTTTCTCTCAGTGACTGAGCAAGCCCCGAGATCTTACTGATACAGCTATCCAGTATCCGTGTGGCTGACAGAACTGCATCCACATCCTGAGAATCCGCCCTGGCCAGTTTTGCTTTTGGTGCTGGCTGCTGTTCTGTGTTGTGGACGTTGATCTGAAATGTTGAAAAACCTGTGTGTAACCGAGACATTGGCTGGGTGATAAAACTGAATGCTAGCATTACGAAAACACATATACAGCAGATGTTTGAACTAGAGCACAATACCACATATCTGTCCCAGTTTGTGTTTCTTCAAATTTCCATTGCCCCTCTCCATTATTTTGAAATCATATAACTCATTACGAAGAGAGCAGACCAACAAGACAAAGGCTACATTTGCTTCACCGTCACACATTTACCATCTCTGATACAGAAACAATTATCTCATCTTCTGTTTATTATTTTTTTTTTTCTTCAAAACAACAATAACTGAGTAAAATGTTTGATGTATTGGAAGCTTCTCCAGAGATACAGATTGTACATCAAAGCTTTACACAGATTTTTATCTCCAAACCAACTATAGAATTATCTCGGTCCATAATGTTTCAAGCCATTCACAGGAAAATGAAAACATAGCAAATGAGGGGACGGGACAGCAATAACTATCCTGCTGCTTACTCTGTCCTCCAGCACTGTGGACTTTGTCATTTTCACCGGTGGCTCCGTCAGACAAGTGCACCGCTCAAACTGGAAAGGAGAGAGAGCAAATTGATGTCAGTTCATCAACAGTTGACCATCAACATGACAATCATCAAATACTGGAACTGGAAATTCCTTCTTTGCTACCTTTGTCTCTGTTACAGCATAACATTTGGCTAAAGAACCACAATATCAACAAAAACAATGAACGAATGTAACACAGAGATTCAGAAGAAAATAAGTAAACACTGTATGTCCAAATTTCAACTCTTTAAATGCTTCAATCAATCTGTTTGCTCGGTCTTATTTCCACGCACATCCTGTCAACTCTGAGGGTAGAACTCAGAGCTCAGCCTCAGTCCTGACATATTCAAAATGATCATCAGTGTGAAACTTCCGGCACCCACTTAAAATGATCAGATCTCCCAATACGTATTATCCTTACAACACCAGCTCGTTTGATTTGAACTGTTACTTTTTTTCTTGATGGTTTGTTAAACCACCAATTCCCTTTGTGTGACACCAAAAATCACGTCATGAGCGCAGTTGTTTATTCTTTATCCTGCCTTCTACGTGGTCTACATCGAGTTTGATTTTCACAGTGCAAATGAGAAATGATTTCACAAAATTTAGTAGAAAAATAGTTCTACACCATTTTAAGAAATAAATTTCAGCAGACATCAAACATGCAAAAAACAATGAACATAACAGTCAAAAGTTATGGACATATAACAGAAATTTCCACCTCAATGTGTGAAAATGTATGGGAAGAAACACCATGACATTTCCGCAGCAAATGAATACATGCCTTGCGCTCACAGCAAATGAGTTGGAAGCTGCGCCAGGCAATCACAAGTTACCATCGTTTCTAGCTTTTTTCCAACTCAGATACCAAAATTTATATTTTGTTCATTTCAAAAAAGGTTAAATTTTTGTTTTGCAAAAAATAAAAAGAAAGAAATTTGGTACCTGAGGAAATGGCTCTTACTCAAAATCACCTGGTGTGACTTCCAACTCATTTGCCCTCAGCACAAGACACATGATCTATTCCCTATGATCTTGAAAATACCTTAATATCCCCCCCCCCTTTCCAATCCATGTTCTTTCTAGTAAAGTAACAACTTCAGTTCAAAAAAGTTCCTCTGCCCCGCAATGTCTTTTCTCTTCTCTGAAATCTTTCCACAGGACAATAAAATGAAAACTTACGATAAACTGGTACTCTGAATCTGGCTGTCTCTTCCACACCCCTGCTGCTAGCTTCATTCCGTACGGGTGACCAAAGGTGACAATATCTCCTTCTTGCAGGATAACACTTCCTGCAAATCATTGTGCACATGATGAAAATGATGATGACTGTAAATATTAAACAATCTGAAGTGTGCACGGGTTTGAATTTGTCACACAGGTTGATCCACCAGCATAGACTTGTTTAATCACTTCTTAACATGTGAACAAATCTTCTGATTCATCAGAGATGGATGAATTATTATATTATACAAACTTGAAAAAACTAAAATTCATTGTTGAACTCCCTTGAGTCTTTAATGATTTACAACTATCAGAGTTTGCAAATTTTCAACGATTGAACAAACATATGTAGCACAAAAGGTATCCACAGAACATTAATACAATTTACATGTGACAATCTACAGAAACAGCATCTTTACATGAAGGAAAATGTGATTATTTTCCAAATTTTCCATGTATGCAGAAATTCACTATCAGTTTACAGTCTCCATCTCTAACTATCAAATTCTGGGTCTAGATTAGGATCCCAATAAAACAGTTCATCACTAGAATCATTACTACATCCATCAAATATGTCAAATTGCACCTTTTGTCACCTATTAAAAATCAGCGCGGCAATTTCACTATCACAAGTGGTATTCGGGTTCAACCGCTGTGGCTTACATTCTGTAAGGAGCACTGCAAAAACTACTTAGTAGTGAAGTAATGAAATGAAATATTATCAACACAAAGTAATATGCTATCTTCTATGGCACTTCCCACGGTTTCTGCAGCAAAACAAAGAAGAAATAAGGCTTGAAAACTTCATCCTTCAGTTGCAGGACAAGACCCAGGTGGATGACGTGTGATTCCACAACATTTACGGGGTTAGACTCAAAGCGAGTTAAGAGCCACTGTGAATTATTTAAGTTGTGAACATTGTATTGTGTAAACTTTACCTTGAATTTTTGTATTGTTTATAAAAATGCCATTCAAACTGTCATCAAACAAGCGGTGTGCATTTCTTCCTTGTCGTACAACTCGTGCATGGAGGCGTGAGATATATTGACTGGCTACAGGATTGGACGAATCTAGTACAAAATCAACTTGGTCTCTATTCCGTCCAATCAGTGACGTCACCTTATCAAAACTGGAGAAAACAGAAGTTTTAAAAGGAAAGACTCAACACATATTCGAGAGTGATGTTTGAAGGTAATGCTAATCTAAAGAGATTTTTCTTCACAAAGCAACTGGCACATCACCCATACTTGCCGTTGCATAACAGTCAACAGAAACATCATGTGTCACCCAACTTACAATTAAAATTTCCTTTTATCGAGTTATACAAGTTACATCAAGGTGGAGACTTACAAATGTACAAAGTAAAGATGTTTAAATTTTGCCCATCATAAATCCTTCTAGCATCAAGTTGATCAAGTGACACTAATAATATCCTTAAAATCATGAAATGAATCAGCTCTGAGATCTGTCTCACCACCATTTATCACTTGTCAATCCCCGGACAAGTAACTACAATCAAACACGGTTAGAACGAAATTTGCGGGGAATGGAAATCATTTTCGTTCTATCGCTAGTTTGTTGTATCCGAAGAG